>PPHD01019722.1:0-13969 GCA_002909625.1 Bambusicola thoracicus
AACCTGTTCCAGTGTCTCACCACCCTCACAGTGTTTCTTCCTAATATCTAGGTCTATTTGCTTGATAGGCTTGTCCTTTTCAAACACAAGCTGATTCAGCAAAGGCAACAGCTGTCACTATTGCCTTTGATCTTGGGGTTTGTAAAGTAGAATGGTATATTTGCCATTGTATCAAGCGCAGAACGCCATGACAAGATAGGAAAAGTGTCTTCATATAGTATCTTCATACTCAGTTTCTTTTTGATGAAGGACATGTAACTTTTGAAAGTCTCTTGCAAATGGAAGAATTACAAGCTTATTTGTTAAATAATCTGTTTCTCAATTCGTGTGAAGTAAAGCAATGCTTTGTAGAGGTTTCTGAGGACTTCTGTTGCATGTAACAAATTCATTATTTCATGTCAGTCAGGAAAAAAAGAGGATCCTCACTTTTAGTGAAAAGGACAACGTATGTCTTAGTGTTATCATAAGAAAAGCAATGATTGAGCTAAAATGTTTTCTTGGCCAGTGCTGCTTTGGCTATTTTTTAATGTACCTCCCAAGAATGAAAGGGGAATCACTCATTCTTATGCTGCAAGATGTGAAATATTTTCTGAAATTTGATGGGGAAAAAAAAAAATCTACTGGGTGTAGAAATAAAAACTGGTGAGTGACGGCTAAAATAACTTACCAGACAGACATTTACTGTCCCCTTACCTTTCCAGTCAGCAAAACATTGTATGGCAAGTCATATACAAGCATAATATAGTCAATGAAAATCTTCCTTTTATTTGTGCTTTTATTTTTAACCAAATTTTTAAGAGCAAGATTTACAGGGTGGATTATTCTCTTGAAGTCAGTGTACTACAAAATGCAGGATTTCTTGCATGAAAGCTTTTCTTACATGAAGATGAGATCACTGCAATGCTCGTATTGTTCCTCCTTGATAATCAGAATATTCTGTGGGGAAAAACATTGTATTTGGCTAACTTTTACAATGAAACAGCCAGACTGGATTAGGGGTTTGTAGTGTCCTTTTCTTAAAAGAGAACACTGTTTGATCTTCAGTGTCTCTTGTAGACTTCAAAACGTTGTCATGGCATTTTTTGAGGCTTTGATTTTGTTCTTGTTGTTGTTTGGGGTTTTTTCTTCGTTGTTTTGTTTGTTTGTTGAGTTAAAACTAAGAGGAAAGGATAATAGTTATGGCTGTGTGTATATATATGAATGTATATAACGAGTGATGCACGAGCAATTGCGCACCGCGCACCGACCGATGCCCAGCTAGCTCCACAGCAAGCAGAAAAGAGAGATGTGCTCCCACACCATTCAAGACTCTCTCTCTCTGCATGATGCCGTATGGTATGGAATATCCCTTTGGCCAGTTTAAGCCAGCTGTGCTGATTCTGTTTCCTCCCAGCCCTTTGCTGAGAAACTAGGGTGGCCTTGGCTCTGTACAATGCTGCTAAACAACTACAGGAACCATTGGTGTGTTATCAGCAGTGTTTTTCACCTAGAACGAAAAGCACAGCACCCTACCAGACACTCTGAAGAAAACATTTCCGTCTCATTTGAAACTAGGACAACTATCTGTATTTTTGTGTAATATTTGATGTGAGCAGAGCTTAAAAATACGATAAACTCTGAGATGAAACTACAATACGTGGTAGTGTGGGCAGGAATGTGCAAAACTTACCTGCTAGAACTTTAAAAGATCATACTGACATTAGTTTTATCATTTATTGCTTAGTAATTTCTTCCTCCTAATTTTGTGGTGCTCTTGTTAGAGATGTTTCCATACATCTGTGCATTCTTGTACTTAAAAGTATCTGTATAGAGCTGCCAGCTTCTCTGCAAAATGAGTGAAAACTCAGCTCTGTGGACTTGAATTAAATTGGGAAGAGGAAGTAGCAGTCTTTTCCACTGAGCAAACATTACCTTGTTTCTCATTTAACAGACAAAATCCGTGGCACAGACCTTCACATGGAAAGTGCAATTTTATATGGAAAACTAGAAGAACACGAGAAGGCTTTGCATATCCTCGTCCATGAGTTAAAGGACTTCCATGCTGCTGAAGAATACTGTATATGGAACTCTGAGAACAGAGATCTGCAGTACAGACGGAGGCTCTTCCATATGCTGCTGTCAGTATATCTGAATCCAGACACTTCGGACTGTGCGCTGGTCATGGCTGCTGTAGATCTCTTGAATAACCACGCTGCTGAATTTGATGCAGCTCTGGTTTTGCAGCTGGTGCCTGACAGCTGGTCAGTACAGCTCCTCTCCCCGTTCCTGGCCGGAGCAGTGAGGCAAAGCATTCATACAAAAAGAATGACTCAGGTTGCACTTGGGTTAGCACAAGCCGAAAACTTGATCTACAAATATGAGAAGGTAGGGTTTTGTTATGTTTTGTTTTTAATGGAGGCACTTTGAAGTTTTGTTATGAATCTGAGGATTTAATTATAATCAGACGCTTTAAGAGTTAGGGCAAAGTTGACTTCAGGTCCTCGGCAATTTTAATTGCTGCATTTATTACATTTCTGTGATGGCTGCTATAGTCAATTTTACGCTTCTATAACACAAAAGGGGAGGTGGGGCTTTGAGAAAGAAACAACTTTGAACTTGTAGGCTGAATGGAAATACATTTCCAGATTAATGAATTTCTTCCAGAACTTTTAACAACTGAGTTTTGTTTCTGTTTGTTTGTTTGCTGGGACTGGGGCATGTCAGAAGTTGCAAGCAAGCTTGCACAATGCTTGGCATTAAAGCTTACTAATAGCTTTTGATTTTTGTTAAATCCACTTGAGGAGTATTTTATTCCTAGCGGTAGAGCAGCATTGCTTAAAGTTTGCTTGGGTATCATTAGATCTGTTTCCTTCTAATGAAGGTTTATCCAGCAGAATCTGTCTGCAATAAGAGCTTCACAATACTCTGTTTGCTGTGGAGTTGTGTTCTTGTTTAGCAAGCTGTAGCAGGTTTTTAGTTGCATTAAATGTGAGTGCCTTTATGTGAGGCATAGAAACAAGCTAGTATGAGTACAGAGACTGAACTATTTAATGTGAAATTCAAGCTACCTTTGCCATCAATTTGGTATGTTTTAAATGACGCACAGGTGTTACCAATGAAGTGTTGCCTTTTTCCTGCTGTATCTTAATTTGACTTCATTCATTGCAAGATACATATTTGGATTATTTTTTTTCCCTCCTTAGGTCAAACATAAAGGAGCTCCAATTCTCCTTTCGGACAAAAAGGTCTGTCAGGTGTGCCAAAATCCTTTCTGTGAGCCTGCATTTGTAAGGTACCCAAATGGGGGTGTGGTCCACACACACTGTGCCGCAAACAGACATCAGAACTCAAATGTGACTCCTCACTCTTCCAGCTCCAGCAGTGAGACTTGAAATACGTTCCACGTCCCAGAGGTTCCTATGACTTAAACCACACTGAAAGCAGACTGGAAACATTAAAAACAAGTGCAGCTACTTTAAGCATAAATCAAGATGAACAGATAGTCATTGGGTTAATGGGAAGACTTAAGTACATATACGGCCAATTGCCTTCTCAATTTCTAATGAATGTAAATAGAGGAAAAAAATTCACTACCAGAAATGGAGAGGTGCAAATATAGACTTCTGTATATAGTAATAAGCAGTCAAAGAAAGTGAGCCTCTTTTTTCCACAGTAAGGATGAATGTTACGAAGACAAGGTAAACCATTGTTTGCAGACATGTCACTTTGCACTGAATGTGGTGTTGATAAATTTGTAGAGGTGGAGATGGTATCTATTGGAGTAGGAATTCTTGGAGCATTACACAACAAGACTGGCATCATGAAGCTGACTATCAGGACAAAAACACACTTTGCTTATGATGTTTGCTGCAGCACGTCCTCTTTTGGGCTGGATTCTCTTCCCCAGGATCACATAATGAATGCGTTCTTTGCTCTACAAGTTGATGGCTTTTGCACTTTTTCATACTCTTATTTCCTTCCCCTCTCCTCTGCTGTGTAAAATTTAAACTTAAGCACTAGCCTGTTAATTTTCTGCTCCTATGGTTACTGTAGTGAACTGAGTGGAAACTGATAGCCTTGGTCACACAGCTGTGCTTGGATGAAGAAATGAAGTCAGATTATCTGGTCAGACTGTAGTCACTTTTTTACAGGGGAAGAAACTTTTAATATTGATTTATTTATTAATATGCAAGTATACTGTACATACAGTTGAATAAATTTATCTTATATCATCGTAGGGTTTCCTTGGAGGATAAAGGATGTAGCTGATGTGGAAGTGCGTAGGTTATGTGCTTGAATGTTTGTTATAACTTAAGCAGACTGAAACTCAATAAGAATAGGTGTTAATACCTGTGGATGACTTTGTGCAATCAAGTTCATGGGAAGCTGGCATAACTGGGAAGAAATCTACAGAGGTGCACTACAGAAATACTGGATTTGTTGCGTTCTACAAAATGTTCTGTAAACTAAAGCTTTTCAGACAGTAACAAAACTTGTACTGAACTGCCGTGATAAATCATTCAACCATTTTAAAGCAGCTGATGGGCAGCTTCCCACAAGAGAGGCTCAAAAACACTGACTCAAATAAAATAGTATTTCAAAGTGAAAGCATTTCTTTTAATTTTGTGAAGTTAACAAATGCTAAGCTTAGTGATCAGAATGCAGCTGAGAGTGCCAGTAGGGCTGCTTACTGCTTTAGTGTTCCAAATCAGAGTTGAGACTTCCAGCAGAGCAGGTTATTTGCGTGGTATCTTCTGGGTATGGTCTCAGAAGAGGTCTCCTGTTACAGAATGTTGGCTTATAGAACAGCTTTTTCAACACTGTTGCAGTCCAGAAATGGGCAACCAGGCTACATCTGAGGGGTTGGGGGGAAATAGCCATTTCTTTGTCTTGGATGTAAAAGTCCTTTGGATCTTTCTTTTTCCTGAGCCTGAAAGCTAAACTTTTCTGATGTTGTATTGAGTTTAAAGTTTTGCAGCTCCTTCTCCTCAGACATGAAAGACAAACTTAATGAAAAGCACCTTCCAAAAGGCATTCTCTCTCATTTCTGAGTTGTGGTACGAGTGATTCTCCCATGTAGCCTTGGTATGAGCAGGTTCTGTGTCTCGTATTCCTGAACAACCTGTGTACAAACAGCAGTGACAGATTGCTAGTTCTGTGTCTTCAGAGTAGCTGCTGGTAGGGGCAGAGGCTTTACAAAGATTGGATGAGCCTGCTGTGTTCATTGGCACGCCATTCAAAGATGCTTCCTTTTGCTGTGAGCATCCTCAGCGTGCTCTTTGTTTCTAATAGGGAGGTAATAAAGCAGACATCACTCTCCATGGTTAAAACACTCAGGCCATGAGGTGATGATGAACTCTGACAATTCGTGTTGCAATGGAATAGAGATCATATTATTCAGATCACCAGAAAAGTATTAATTGTTATTGTGTGGAAGGATATATCCGTAAAATACGAAAAGCTACTGATGAAGACTTTCTTCAGGTTTTTACTTTTGATTTAAAATACAGCAGAAACAAATTAATTCTGCATCCAAAAGAAATACATGAATAGGAGCAGTGCTAAGGTAGCAGACTTGCAATCACAGATGACCAAGGAGGCAGTTAATGTTTAATTTGGGAGGTTGGATCTTTTTAGTTCTGCGAGAACGTGGAGTGGAAAAACACTAACATTTGTTTATACATTTTCACCTGTTTTTTTTTCCTTTTCTTTTTTTTCAGTTAAATTGTGTGGTAGAACTCACGTGGATGAGATAATGTGCAAGTCCCTCAATAGCAACATGAAAAAGCAAAAGCTGAGGCTGAGGCAGGGCCTAGGAGAGAGGTGGCGGGTGAAGGATGCAGTTGCAGTGTGTGTATGGCACTTCAGCAGCTGGGATAACACTCACCCAGAGGAGATGGTAGCCTGCGTCAGAGTGGTGCGTGTTGTTCTCTATTTTATAGCCAGGAATTACATGAAAGGTGTCTGCGCTGAAGTGCCCTTTGGCAGGGCAACATCTACACCTCTCAGGCTCTGGGAGGTTAAGCTTGATGCGATCTTTAGGAGTTCCTAGACCTGCCGTTGGAGAAATGAGATTCAGTCAGAACATTTTTTCTTAATGTAGCTCTTGATTAAAATATTTCTAATTCTTCTTTTTAGCCTTCTTTTCTTTTTTTCCCAACAAACGTCCTCGGTTTTGTATGTGTTGAGATCCAAACAGCAGTGCAGATATTTGTTCTAATGTCACCGAGTGTGATCCAGGGTGCTACAGCTGAGCTTAGCTTCTCGCACAGATGCTTCCACAGATAGGCACATTTACCACGTAATTTCTAATTACAGAAATGCTGCACTTCTGACCTTTTCAGTCATCTTCTGTCACGGTGGCTGACGCATACAAAAAGCACTTGTTAACCCCCCTTTCTACTCTTCCATGCTTTCATATATCCGTTCTTCATCTCATAAAAATTGCCTATAATTTGTATGTCATCATGTGATGTTTTTTTCACCCCCTGAGGCAGAAAGGGGGGAAAAAAGAGAAAAAAACGCCCATAGTCTGATACTCTGTTCAAATGAATAGCCGTATGCTTATGACTACAGAGAATTTCAGATAGGTCTTAATTTCTATGATTTAAAGAGGTAAAATTATCATGTCAATAATAGTACAAGAATAATGAGCTGAAAGCATGGGGAAAACTTTGTTATACAGAGCACATCGCACGTACCTGTGGGCTGACTGCTTCAGGCAGCACTGTGGCCTCTGGGCTTCAAGGGGAAGTTGCAGCTCGTGCCCACACTCCAACCTCCAAAAGCTCTGACTCGTGTCACAGTTCTAACACTAAATTGTTGGTATCAGTCTGGAGAGCTGTGGATGTTCCTTAGCATCGCTTAAGCACATCAACAACACGAAACCCAAATAACGTTAGCTGTGGAAAGATGGTGGTAGGGATGGGGAGTATGTATGTTTTGAGACCTCTATGAGATGCTGGAAAACACAAGCATTATCCTAACTGTCTGCTTAGTCTTTATAACAAAATCTCCTATTTGCTGGACTCCTGTCCCAAGTGACATTAAAAATGTTATTTTCTACAGTTGTAAGAGGTAAATTCATTTTATTACTCTTCCCTATTTGCTTAGATTTAACTGCTGTAACCAGTACCTTTCCACTGAGTTGCCCTCCTATTGCCTCTACTGTTTTGTTCTCTCCTGCTGTACAAAACTTTAGAGCTTATGCCCTGTGAGCACTGATAATTAAACGTGCTGCTATTTGTAAAGGAAAAAAGAAAGATAATGATGTTCTGTAATGTTTGGTTATAAAACTAAAAGTCCCTTGCATTAAATTGGTCCGATGGAAATTGATACTGTTAATGCTTTCTGAATTAATGATTATGTTGGTGAATATGTACAGCAGTATGCAAGATGTACAAATGTATAAATATGTTGATTTGTAATAAAAAATTCTTTTAATTACACTTGTTGTTCAGTCCTGCATATGTAGGCAATGGGATATGAATGGCCAGGTGAAGGACGAGGATTTCTTCAGTTAGAGAACTCAGTCAGTGCCTGACAGACAAATGATGATCAAATGGAAAGGCTGAATTTCAGCAGCTACAGGGTCTTCGTGAATGAAGACAAATAGTTGTTTTTCAGCTCTGGTAGATTCTACTGAATCTGGATGTTTTCACATATTCCAGTGAAAGTAGCTACTGCCATTAATGATTTGAGAAGCTTTCTCCTTGCTCAAGCTTTTGGGGAGGATCCTGTCTGTGTTATGTGAGCTCAGCTCCATCTCCTTGGAGCATCTTTGTGCTCATGAAGCAGAGATAGAGTAGGCAGCAGCCTGGGGCAAGTTCTGACAGGGAACGTGGTCCTAGTGATGCTATGGGTTTCTGTGGGATGCTGAAGACAAGCTGTACACCATATAACTGGTGAAAATACCATAAACTGACTGACTGACTTGTTTTGGAGTTTGTTTGCGCTCATTTGGCAAGGTTCCTGCAGCCCTATCAGGCTTGGCTAATTTGTTTGGCTGAAGCAAAGGCTTTGAGGTAGCTTGGGGAGTCCTCAGGGGCCTCTTACAGTGGATGTTTGGGATGCAGATGTTGGAGTACAGCATGATACTGGAAGGATTGAAAAGTGTAACGTCATTAAGACTGGAAAGGATGTCTTAGATCATTTAGTCCAACCACCAACCCCCCCCACCATGCCCACTTGACCGCATCCCTCAGTGCCACATCCACACGATTTTGAAACACCTCCAGAGGTGGTGACTCCACCACCTCCCTGGGCGGCTGTGCCACTGCCTCACTGTTCTCTGTGAGAAGAAACTGTTCCTAATATTCAACCTGAACCTCCCCTGACACAACTTAAGGCCGTTCCCTCATTGCATTACTGCAACAGAAATGGCAATGCAAAAAAAAAAAAAAAAGCAGCATTAAATAAATAAATAAAAAGGCAAAAATAATCAATTGGGGCTTTTGCACTGTGAAAGTTCAGCCTGTGTTTGCCTCTAGACAATGGTTAGAAAATAGTCCGTGCTCATCACCCAGATGGCAACTCCTTCAAGGCAATCAATAGAGCATCGCTGTTCTGGCAGCGGTGGGCCTCAGGGGCCCAGTCCAAAGCCAGCAGCCATAGCTGCAGGACAGCACAAGGTCAGGAAGGCCAGTGCTGCCGATGGGATACTGATGGCTGAACACCGGCAGGTTTTCAGTAGGTAATGAGGCTGATGATAACAGTGCCTCAAAAGCCGATAGCAGTCAGGAGCAATGCTATTATTGCCAGTAACACCCTGAAGACACTGCCTTGTCGATGTGTAGCTGACTGTCCCTACTGTGTGTTAGAATGAGAAAAACTTGGGATGTTTGGGTTCTCCAGATACAGTACAGCCTAAGCCTGACTCAAAGCAGGGTCAGCCTGGGTTGGGATGGTTGTGTGGTTTCAGGCCATTGCTGACAAGATTAGACCTAGAGTGGGATCAGCTGTTTTCCAGAGGAAAGCGGTGCTTAAGCATCCAAAAGACTCTGTGGCACCTAAATGGCTAAAAGGTGCCTCTGCTTTTAAGGGATGTTTTTTATTTTTCAGATACTACAGAAGAATTCAATAAAAGGTAATTTCTGGAGAAGAAAAAGGCTCTTTGAGATTTGCAGAAGCTATAGCTGACGGCAGCTTCGGGAGTATCTGTTTGGTGCTTCTTTGACCTGCAGAAGGCATGTTCAAGTAAAATTTTACTTAAAAAGCTACCAACTAGATCAATCTCAGTGCTGGAGGAGGGAGAAACTCTCATTTAGCTGCAACTAATTACGGATACCTTGCTGTCCTACACTTGTGCTTTCTCTGCCTGTCTGATATTGAGTTGCTTAAATCACAGAATGGTTTGGGTTGGAAGGGAGCTCAAAGCCCAGCCAGCCCCAACCCTCTGCCATAGCAGGGCTGCCCCCCACCAGCTCAGTCTGCCCAGGGCCCCATGAGGATGGGGTCTCATGAGGGCAAAGTAGAGAGGGACTGTCCCTTCCCTTGCCCTGCTGACCCCCTCTTCTAATGTAGCCCAGGATACTCTTGGCCTTCCAGGCTGCAAGTGCACACTGATGGTGCTCTTAAAGCATCATTATTTTGTACAAATAATTCACTGTGCTGTTCTGCTGTCAACTTTCCTCCCTGTGGGAAGACAAATGGGAAGACCTCCTTGGTTTAAACGATGCTGTGACAGGATTCAAAGCCAGCTAAAAACAGTTTTGCCAGAACCCTTTTTCAAAGGGCACAGCCCAATAAGCTCCAAGAGGACTCTGAATTAAAGGCCAGACATCAGTGACCCATGAGCTAGAACAATAAGGTTTTTAGAACACAGAAGCTTGTGAGCTGGGTGTGGAGAAAGGAGTCGTATAAATCTGAGAGCAAATCTATCCCTTTGTGTCCTGTTAGGTTCTGACTTTATGCTAGGCTTCAGAACAGATTTAAGTGGCTAAGCTGCAAAATGTCTTCTACGCCCCCGCCCCTGTCCTGCTCCACTGGGAGAAACCCTGCTGGTTTTCCTTTGGGAATAAGTCCCACTAATTCTTCTTGGGGGCTGCAAGATCTCCATTGTGCCTGCAGGTTCCTAGTTATCCTGCTCCCATCATTCCCCAGCTTGGCTGCACCTCATTTTACAGGCACCTCTCCTCTCACAGCTCTGCCCTCCGTACTTGGCATTCTCACCTGTCCATCTCTTCAACAATAATTCCATCAGTGCTGCCTTGTAAAGTTCTGGGGAGTGCACTGGATTTAAAGGGCTCTGTGAGGAATCATAGCATCACCAAGGTTGGAAAAGACCCACAGGATCACCCAGTCCAACCATCCACCCATCACCAGTACTTCTCTCTAAACAATGTCCCTCAACACAATGTCCAAACATTCCTTGAACACCTTCAGGGTTGGTGACTCCACCACTGGAAAGGCAGCCCATTCCAGTGCCTGACCACTCTTTCAGAGAAGACCTCTCTTTCAGAGACCACTCTTTCAGAGATGGAGATGGGGTGTGTAAAGGAACTGGCAGAAGCTGAATGACTTCTTCAATCTTCATAATGGCAGGGCCTTTATCATTTGCATAGCAAATGAAAAGTGCAAAACTAAACCCTCCCACAAGTTCTCCTGAATCAAACCATCTTCTGAACTGAAGGAAGCAGAATTGAACCTGCTAAAAGTTTTGCTTTGTTTTACACTCTTGTAACAAGATGTGGGTTGAGAGGAATGGGGAGAGGACTAGCAGTGGCTGCTGAACTATTCTTACAGGGATGATATCTGTGAGAGAGCTTCAACTTGATGATCATGTGATGATGATGTCTTACTTAGACATTATACCAGCACTAAAATATCGAAGTGTTGTGTGCTCTCAGCAGTGGGGAGGGAGGGGGGCTTACAAAAAGACTTTTAGATATGTTTAGGGCTACCTTTCAAAAATGGACACACAGTTCCTCTAGCATAATGAGGGAGAATAAACTTCCAGCCCTCACCAGTGCTGGACAGAGCACTGCTACAGTGGAATGTTATCAAGGGTCTTCTTTCCTTCTCTACTCCTTGCCCTGGCTCACCTCTACAGCATCACCACTGTGTTTACCATCTCCACTGTCAGTACTTCAGAGCGTGTGATCTGTGTTCATGCAAGGTCTGTATATGCACACCTTGCGCTATAAGCTCATTAACTTGCCCTTTCCGAAGATACCGAGTGTGTTTCCCATGTTTCACCTTATCTAGTGTTTTAGAAAAAAAATCACATTACTTCCTTCTATTAATTCAGAAACAGTGAGAAAAATCCCACTCCCACATAAAATGTCAAGAATTCTCATCCAGTGCACCTAAGTTCAAAACCAAAGTCATCCCTCAATTATTTCATTGCTTTAATTATTCATATTCGATATTTAAGGTTCAGCACAGTTTGGATTTGCTTTTGAAGAGCTGATTCAAGAGAACCAATACAAGAACATGAGACCTGGGAGGTCTATGCACAGTCATGCAGGAAAAGAGAGGGAGCACTTGGAAAGAAAACAGAAGGGATCAGCATGCTGTGTCTTAACAGGGCAGACATTGCAGAAATGGCACCAGAAATCCAGAGGAAGGCTGTAAGTGAGTGGCAGGATAAAGAAAGGAATGAAAGCAAGGCAGAAGAAGGGAAGAGGTGAAAGAAAAATAAGATGATGATGCCAGTGTCCACCCAGATTTTAGGGCAGCATTTCCAGCTGGAGACACTCACAATTTCTGTGTCTTTGTCATCACTGCCCTAAGAATCACATACAATCTCCATCCTCCTCCCACTCCCCTTCCTCCTTCCTCTCCTGTTCTCTGTGCCTCACTCAGACTGCAAGACCTGTGCTGTTGTCTGAAATGCAGCGTTGCTCTTTTTGCTCCTCCTTCTCAGTTCTGGTTGCCAGAAACGGCCAGGTAACAGCCTCAACAGTCTCAAGACATTTCTGGGTACAGATATATACAAGAGAGATAGTAACAAGCCTGCTTAATAAATGTGAAACAGACTTAATACCATCTATTTACTGCATCTGTACCAAAATGCAGAAGGGAAAATGTAATTAGACTCCAGAATTAGACGGGGGGCAAGAACAGCCTAGCAATAGCTACCTCACCAATAAGCATAGAGGTTATAAAAGGAAAATTAAGTGTGACTGCACTGGTGGAAGCAATGTGAGCAGCAATTATTACCTGACCTTGTGACAACCGGCATAACAGCTTCACTTCATCACCCATCTTTTTCAATTTCCCTCTTGCAAAAAAATTGGCAGGATTCTCCCATAGAAGAAAAAGATGACTTGGTTTCATGTTGGAGTTAGCAGCTTAAGGCAGCTTGTGTCATTTCATATGGATAAGTCTGGATTTTAGATCTATGCAGACAACAGATGACCAGAATTCCCATAGTTCTTCAGTGTGACTGAGCCATGACCTGCTGTGAGTGTGCTGTTTCACTGAACCAATGTATTATCTGAGAGATGGTGTGGGTTCCTGGGCTTTGAGAACAGCTGACAACTGGGCAGGGCTTAGAGACTGGTGTGGGGACATGGGGATCTGCCAGCAGCTTATAGACAGGTAAGGAAAAGATTTCTGTATTTACAGCACTAACACTTCTGAAACTTATTTACACTTCCCCATTATGTCTTTAGACAATTTTTCCTTCCCCTCTATTCTTTGGTGGTTACTTAAAAGATGAAGGGTCTCCTGGTAGACATATTTTATCTACCAGGACAGGTGCTGTGGAAATCCGTGCTGTTTGTACCTTCCGTTGTCTTCAGTAGAACTCACTGCTTGCTGTGGTTTAACCCAGCAGGTGGCTGAGCACCACACAATTGTTTGCTCATTCCCCCCTTCCCAGTGGGATGGGAGGAGAGAATCAGGAAAACAAAGTGGAGCATGTGGATTGAGATAAAACTATTTACTAAGATGGAGGAAAGGGAAAAGATAATGGTTATGACTATATACATCTCTATATATGAATGTATATGACAAGTGATGCACAAGCAATTGCCCACCACCCCGACCAGTGCCCAGCTAGCCCTTGAGCAGTGGAACAGAGAGAGATGCACTCCACGCCCTTCAAAACTCCTTCCGCATGATGTCATATGGTATGGAATATCCCTTTGGCCAGTTTAAGTCAGCTGTCCTGATTCAGTTCCCTCCCAGCTCCTTGGGCCCTTCGCTGAGAATGGCCTTGGCTCTGTACAGCACTGCTTAGCAGCTATCATAAACATCAGTGTGTTATCAACATTGTTTTTCTCCTAGAACCAAAGCATAGCATCATAACAGATACTCTGAGAAAAACAGCTCCATCCCAGCTGAAACTAAGACGCTGTTCTAACAACTATTCAGCCAAACAGGCAGTTCAATACATTTCTAAAGGGCAATTGCACCAGCAGCACTGTCAGTTTAATTTTCTTTTACAAGTTCTGAGTTCAGTACATCAACATCCTGAGTATGTAAACTGTAGGAAATAAAACACATTCAGCAAGCTTCAGATAAACTCAGGAATGGTAGAAAACTGCATTTGTGTCAAGAGGTAAGTACACAGCTTTGAAAACAAAAGGACTCTATGAAGAGCATTACACTTATTTAAATTCCAGAGGAGTATTTTTATGGAACTATGTTATAATAAGTAACTATAAATAGCAACTCAGCATTGCTCATCCCTATTTTCAATGAACGTGAGGTCAGGAGTGGGTAATATTGCAAGGAAAGAGTCTTCTTGCATTCAGAGGAAGCATTAAAGTCTTTTGAGGTCTTCTTCAACAGCTTTGGGTTGAAAAGGTGAAAAAAAATTACTAATTTTTTGAGGAAATGAGACTCAGAGCAGAAACTTCTTTTCTGAAGGGTACACAGAGCTGAGCGTTGTAAGGACCTACAGAGGCGTGAAAACATCGGTTGCGGACACAAACTTAGCAACACCTCGTCTGTCCGCGCATGCTGGAGTTTGCCTGTGGGCAAACATTTTATCAGGTCTGTGGAGCAGACAGATTCCAGCTCTGCTCCAGATGCCAGTGAA
>PPHD01019723.1:0-13968 GCA_002909625.1 Bambusicola thoracicus
TACAGTTATCTCTGCCCCTTTACTGACTTTAATTATTCAGTGAGTTAATAGCCAGTTAGGGACAAACTTTTTGATTTCTTCTGCATTCAGAAGCTCAGCAGTGATGTCCCTTTGCAAGGTACGGTGAACGTGGGTCAGTCCCCTGCACACCTCAGTGGCCCCCTTCACACTAACAGATTTTCTGGGTGACCCTTCTGAGAGAATAGAAGCATGGATCAGGGCACAGTGTCAGTATTTATTTTTTGTGTGGTCTTGATATATTTAGTTTGTCTTCTTAGTTTGTCTTCAGTTTCTGTTGAAACTATAAGGGGAGAAAAAGCTTCTCCAAAACCATTTTTCTTGCTGGTTGATAGCCATGTGACTCAAAGGTCCGTCCTTTAGAGGAAAGACCCATAGAGAAAACTTCAGCTCTTTGAATATCTTTTTTTAAACTACTTTCCCAGAAACTTTCTGGATTGCCTGTGTAATAAAAATAAAATGACAAACCACAGATGTAGATGTTCTACTTAAATGCAGTACATCTGCCTAATGCTTGATTTCAGTTGATGTGAAAATGTGTGGCCAGCACTTGCCATGTTTTTGTTTCTGTTGATGCCTGTGCACACGAAGATTAAAGCAAATGGCTTGGAAGTATTTCTTAATTGCAAGGTTACTGTTATGTACCTGTAAACAGGTCAGGAAATCCATGGGTTTGATGCATGGATTATCAACAGAGAGCAGCCCATGTGGTACAAGACTTCGCTTTGTATAAGGGATGTTTCCAGCAGGTCTGCTGAACTCGCTTGCCTTGGAAACTTACTGGGTTTCTGACTGACTGGTTGTATAGATTATCTAGTAAATGCTTTAAGTGCAAATGTAATCTACATGTGCAAAAACAATGCTTCTGGAAAACTGGAATTGAGACAGTGTTTATGTTGGGACTGCTAGATGAAAGGCTATGACCAATGCAGATGTGGTCTGTGCTCTGAAGCTTTGGTGATGCCTTAAATATCAATGTGGTGAGTGGATCCTCACATCTAACAGGAGGAACATCATGAGTAGTTTCCACAGCAACTTTTAAATATTAGTTTTATGATGTGTTTTGAGACCATGTGACTACAAAGTATTTCTTTTACTTTAAAGCCTTTGCATTAACTTTCTAATGACTTTTTCATGCTCAAATAGGAGGGAAGGACAGAAGAAGTGGTCTCATTCTGACAATTCCATTATGCCTTGAGCAGACAAGTATGGATGAGCTGAGTGTCACGCTGGACTACCTGCTCAGCATCCCAAGGTGATTTCAAAGGCATTTGGCTCTCTGGACTGCTTGCTTCTTCCAGTTCTGGAAAGAGTCATTTATTTTTTCTATTTGATGTCAATGCAAAATTTATGTAATTGATTGTTCAAAACATTATACAGTCTGATTTAGTTAGAAACATACACATTCAAATAAACCTGGAGATCTACTAAGGCTTGCCTTAGTAAATCCTTTTATTCTGTATATTTAGCTTTGTCTTTTTCTACTTGTTTTATATATTTATGTTAAGTATTTCTTCGCTCCTTTCATGGAATATCTTTATTTCTTTTAATGTCAGTACGCTTAAATTGCTATGTAAATTAATGAACCACTCTAATGAAATTCTTAATCTTACAAAAGTAGCATTACAGTTTACAAATTTACCCAAAGAAAACAAGGCTTCCTCCTCATACTTTTCTGTATGCGTATTTTTTGTAACCTGTAGACCTTAATCGTACTGACTTTTAAATAGTCTTATTGAAGTTATCCAGCTTAGTTAAGCGTTCAAAGTTAAAATACCCCTTAAGTGTGCTGAATTAAAACTTGAATATTTTGTCTTCCAGACCTTATTGTAAGATATTTTTGGTGAAGTTCTGCTTACGTGACCCTGCAAACTTATAGTGACAGTTTGGGGTCTTTTTTCATAAGATCCAGAGGTTGATCTTTTAATGTTGCTTTCAGTTTATCTAGAAAGGAATGAAGTCCTTCAGCTAAATGTTTGCTTGTATCCCTCTCAGTATGTATTTTGGAAATAAAGATTCAGTGCCATAACCGAAGAATGTTTAGTGCAGTTTACTTGTTGGAATCTACAAATGCATTAAGAACATAACTAAGTGATCCAACTTCTTTTTGTAGTTAAGATAATTTGGAGGAAAAAACCTCAGGTTAGGGAAAGAGAAGCAAGCAATAAATTCAGTTCGCTTACAAGTAAAGCTTCGATGTGTATGTGTATATTGAACAGCATTTACGTTGTGGAAGCTTTAGTTTTCCAAACAGCTTGTAATGTGTTGGAAATCCCAAACTGTCATCCATACAAGTCATCTCATTGACTTAAGAACTTGGTCAATTTATGGAACAGATGCAGGCATTGTTGTTCTCGCAAGTGTTAATTATTCCTCAGTCTCACCCTGGTGTATGTTTTTTACATATATTAGTGTAAAAATAACTGACTGAAAGTTCAATGAAAACACTCTTTGCATTCAAGCATACTCCCAGTTTGTATAGTGTACAAATTTTAGTGTTCCCACTTCTAATATTTTGTTTGTCGATTATGTAGAAAAAAATGACCTTTATGGTGGTAGTATGGAGAGATTATTATCATTTTTGTTTGCACGTTATGAAATTCATCTTGTTTGGCCTAAGCACTTGCATTTTACACTCAGGAAAGAGTCATTCTACCATATTTGAAAAGGAGGAATATGGGAAGGGATGTTGCCTGAAATCTTGCTTTCTGTCTAAGAAACATGAATTTTACTTTTTTCCCCTAAGTATAAGCTAACCTGGCATGTCTAACTTGGAATTCAATTGAGCATGCCAGAGTCATTGCGATATAATACTTGTTGATGAATTATACCTCTGTTCTAAGTGCTTTTCCTTTTTAGTGAGAAGTGTAAAGCAAGAGGATTTACTGTGATAGTGGATGGCAGAAAATCTCAGTGGAACGTGGTGAAGACGGTTGTGTTAATGCTACAGGTAAATCTATTTTCAACATTGATAGTTGACAGATTTTTTTCTATAGATGTGAACCCAATATCTGCGTTACTTTTGGGGCATTAATTTCTTCACTGAGAGACAGTTTATGGGCTTTTAATATCACAAAATCTTCTAATTCTAATATCACACAATCTAAAAAGTGGATGATATGCTTTCGTCAAATGAGGGTCAAATTCCTTACTTGTTCAACACGAGATTTTAACCTTTTTCCTAAAACAGAGTTTTAGTTGAAAAAATACAGAATTATGCTCTTAGCATCATCAACTATGAGTAGTAAGCATAAAAGCAGAGGATAGTTCACATTGAAACTGCAGATGAGTAGGCTTTGATGCATTATGCAGTACCAATTAGCTTCCTTTGGAACTGACTGTTCATTTTGTTTCATTACTATAGTCCCAGTCACAAGTTATGTTCTGGATGCTAATTGAGGTAGGGAGGGAAAAAGTGTCAATTCCCAATTAGGGTTGCTCATAATGATTTGTTTTTACCTTTTTAGAATATTGAGGTTCTGATAAAGATATATGATAAAGTTTTATTTCTGGTAAGAAGTGTGGTCTATCTTTTGGTCTCTGTGTTCAAATAAAAATGGGAGATACATCACATTGAACTAGATTAAAGAAGTTGAACTCCACTGCCTTTCCTGCCTTTCTTACTGTGTAAATGATTGCTATTTACTGAAGTGCTTTCCACAGAATTAGACAAAGCCTTAAAGTGTCTACTTCCAAGAGGGCAACTTCTTTTTTGTCTAAGTGATTACTTTTTCACTTTACGTAGCAGACTGCATAAGTAAAAAGCTTTGTTATAAACTCTTCTTAAAGAGTTACTATAAATAACATTTAACGAAACCAATAATTCCAGTTTTTCTGTACTGGTATGACACAGACTAGTGGTTAGATTTTCTTTCCAGTTCTGACAATATTTAGCTATGTGATCTACTGCAGAGTGTGAGCCAACTTGGGATGTAGATGCAGCAAATCTTGTTTGATTTCTATCTGCAGATGTAACTTCTTGAGAAGTTGGTGGCACATAAGTAGAGCTCTGTTCTTTGATACGTGAAAGCTTGAATGTTTTACTGTTGTTCCCTCCCCTAATTTGTTTTACAGAATGTTGTTCCAGCTGAGGTATCACTTGTTTGTGTAGTAAAGCCAGATGAGTTCTGGGATAAGAAGGTTACACATTTCTGCTTTTGGAAGGAGAAAGATAGGCTTGGCTTTGAGGTATGTAGAACTTATATCTGCTTCAATCACAAATACCATTTTGGAATTCTTTAGAGTAATTGGATGCAAGTGCATGGCTCCTTAAATAGTTTATTCTGGGTCCTTTATGGAGATCCCTAATAAAGCACTGTGGCTTTTTAGCTTTTTGCTTTTTTCTACTTGAAAGGAATATTAAATGAAGTCTCTAATTAAAAATCTGTTGCTGAAGCAAGAGGATAAATCTGTATGACACATCTGGTTGATGCTTTGAGCAAGAAACTGTTATGAGGTTTAGTGTGAATTTTGTTCGTGACTTCTGTAATAAATTGTAGTGTTGCATATTGTATAGTGTTATTAAATGAGTAGTTGCTTTTTTTTTTTTTGAAGAACATCTTCCTGCTGCATGAACATTCTTTAATCTTTGGATTTTTGACATAAGTAACAGTTTATAGGGCCTTTCAGTTTTCCAGAGATAGGTTGGTAATATCTCATTAGGTAGAGCATGCACAAAAGATTACATAACGATGTTAGCAATTCCACTCTTTTTATCTTTTTGGGAGGTTACTGGAAACTCAAAAACTTTTTGTTTTTGGAAAATTGTTTGTATTATCAGTCTTTCCAGGTGCTTTTGAAATGGATTTTGTTTGAACTACAGCAGATTTGCTGTGCTTGCCAGTTACTGAAATAGAAATTTATTTTGTACGAGGCACTGTAAGAGTGTCTTTTGTTAAAAAGATTAACTGTATTTTGCAGCCTTATCTAATTCTGGGTAATTCTCTCTGATAAGATTATTGCATTCTAGAATACTCATCTAGAAAAGTTAGTTCAGGGAAAACTGAATTTGGAAGATGGCAGCTGAAGGTTATGTAGCTACTAAATAATATAATCTTAGAGATTTGATTATCTAGATCAATTCATAAGAATTTTAGTCTGTTAAGTTTTCTATCAAACTTCACCTAGAATAAATGATTTCATTTTTCTTTCAGAAACTATTCTTTCATGTCAAAGAGTTCTGAAGGACTGGGTCAGGGAGGATGGATTCTTTTTTTGTAATAAGCTTTAGTGTTTCACCAGGAAGGAAATCTTATGAGTTTGTCTTTGGGCTATTTATCTAACAGAATAAAAGATTGTATTTTCTTTTTGAGTAGTTCCTTAAGGACAGATTTGAAAAGTAGTCTGAGTACAAAAGAATGTCAGAACAATCAGTTCTATGCTTGAGACAGCTAGATATTTACTAATAAAGGTAATGGCTGAATTTTTGTTACTGAAAGTATTTTCAGCTATGATGATATGACAGTATTGTGAGATCTGTTGTGTGTTAGTCAATTGTTTGTACCACATCCCATTAAGAAAGAAACTGAACCAACCATCTGTACTCAGAAGGATGGTTTAGAAAATAAGTTCACAAATATTCAACTTCATGCAGACATGAAATAAATGCCCAAGCCCCTATGCTGACAGGAATTTTTCAGCAGCTCCTTCTATCAAATGTAGACTTCTTTCCCACTTGCTCACCAGTGTACATGGTCCTGGGAAGCCTTTGAAATTGTGGTCTAAAATAATTTTATACATTGATTGCTGTATTGATTGTAATACTGCTAGTTTGAAAGATAATCTTTCTAGATTCTTTTCAGTTTTTTCTTTAATATGACTCAGCCAAAATTTTTTCTAGACAAGTAAGTAGAATGGTTACAGAAAATATTTGGTAGTGAAGCAGGTATAATTTTGAAAGGTTACCCAGGGGGATGTTCTTGTTTAATGACTGAGTCAATTCTTGAAATTAAATTTCATTAGAATTCTAAGTTTTATGAAGTGCGTGTCTGTACTGACAGTATGTGCATTGTTGGCATACATCATTAGACTATTTTTGTTTTCTGTTTCTAAAGTATGTTTATATTACTAAACCATAAGCATTTCTCTCTGACATACAGTCTTGATCTACACTTCTCTTAATTTAAGAGTTCTGAAGTTTCAGTAAGAGGAAAATAATTGAAATATTAAGTATACATTTCATACAAACATGGATCAGAATGTGTTAACTGCTTAAAAGTGAAGTCAACCACTTGTATCATTTTATGAGGGGGAAAAATGCATATCAGCTGCACTCTTGTCAGGAGGAAAGCTTCAGATTTTTTCTTTTGGCCCCTTGTATCTTGGATTAAGGCAGGGATGGAACAAATTTTTATGAGTGGAAGGTAATAAAGGGGCAGTTGCTCAATTCTTGTTGTGGTTGATAACATCTTGCTCGAGTTCCCTCCTGGTTTAGAAGCACTGCATGTCTGACTTGCACTGAAACGGTGAGACTGCCTGCTTGCATGGAGTCTGCCATCAGCTTTGGGGTGGTTGTCATTCAACTGATGTTAGATTACATCAGTGAGCAGCTGTGCATATAGAGTCACTACAGATGTTGATGAAGAGACTTATATGATACTGTCCTAGCTCTTCCTTGTTTCTTGCACTTGTTTAGTTTGTTTTTCTGTGCAGTAATTCATTTTCTTCAATAGCATTCTTCATCAAAGGTCAGGGAAGGATGAAAGAAGAATAGTAGGAAAAATCTTGTAGTTTCCCAGATAATGAAGAATGACCATTAGTGACTAACAAAGGCTTACTTATTACTATTCATTAACTCCTGGTTATGTTACTAGCAAAACTGACTCAGTAAAAATGCCCCTCCTCTCTGCTCCAAGTAGTCCTTGTGTTAGCGGTAGTGAGGTATCTTTGCCTTCTTTCTGGTATGAGTACTGAGAACTATGGAAAGCCCTTTACACAGAACTGCAGCTGTGTCTTTGTATATACTAGCAGTAAAACCAAAACAGTGCCTGACCTTTATTTTTCATGGGATGTTAAATTTGGATAACTGTTAGTTAGAAAAACTGAGGTTGCTTTTGGACCAATAACACCCTCCATGCCCTACTTCATGCTTCCTTATTTGTCTTTTATACCTTGTTTAATACTGCCATATGATGCCATCAGTCACCATACTGTCCTTTCAGTTTTAAGGCAGAGATTCTGTGCTTCAGGGTGAGGTGTGGTGGTGAAGAGTTGCAGAGCTCTGGGGGTAATTACAGGAACAGAAGGTTATTCAGTGTTGTAAGTGTAAGATGTGCTTAAGAAAGCAACTTGAAGTAAAAAACGTGATTAGAGTGTTTCGTTTTTTTCTATATTGGTTCCTAATTCAAATAAAGTAACTGAAGTAGATACTCATCTTCTCCAGTCTGATGGTCTTTGTTACCTCGTTATAGCAGTGCTTAATGTTCCAGAGTACAAAAATCCCAACCCCAACCATTTTTTACAGGTGGCTTTTTTCCCCTGTGATCCAGATTTTTCTCATATGTTAGCAAAATTTTTTCTATATTGTTCTTGAATTTTGAAATTATATATAGTTACAACATGTGTCTGCATATCTTCTCAGTTTTCAACTTAAAAACTAATTTTGGCACGCTTAACCCCATTTTATCTTTTATGAGTAGTAGTAATAGGCAGGATGTTATTCCAGACAATAACTGAATAACATTTTGTAAATCTTTAATTTCCTTATCAAGTCTTCCAGTCGGCTGTTTTAGAGCAGAGGCACTAGAACATAGTTTGCACAGACTTTCCTAAAAATGGATATAGCAGTTCTAAATCTTTTTAATCATCGAAATGGCATTTATTTTAATGTGTATCTCTTCCTCTGAATGCATTTAAAAAAAGAAAAAAAAAAAACAACACTGAATGTGATACATCGTGTGCCTTAAACCTGAGCCAAATCAGGGAATTATCCCTGTAGAGCTGGAGAAAGTAAACCTGTGTTTGTAACTTCTAGAGTTCAGCTCTAAATGAGGATGTGCTGAAAAATCAGCTTGGGTGTGCCTATTATTCTCTTCTCTGGGATGGAAAAATGACAGTGTGTTATTATCATGAGCCCTGGAGGGGAAGGTGAATGAGTAGCCAACACAGTACTGGATGGGGGAGGAGAGGTTATTGGGAGTGGAGCTGACAGGCTGGTCTGTGTCTAGGTTCTGCTACCTGCTGTTGGGCTTTTCTAGTATGCCAGATGTTCTGTGTGGTGCCGGTCAGATAAATATTTAACTTGTATTTCTTTACACAACTCAGTGTTTAGTCAGGTAGGGTTTCATTATTATGAAACAGTGGAGTTTTTGTTCTATGAAGAAGAACAACTTTACAATTACACGGCAATGAATCACTGTCACACCAGGAATTTGGGCAGCTATGATTTGTCTGTTTCAAGTGCCAGAGTTATTCTTGAAAAGTCACCAGGAATATAGTTCAATCCTTATATCACAGTTTCCAGAAGCTGAATTTGCTGAAGAATGTGCACCGTTAATTTTTTTTCTTTTGGGAAGGGTGGGAATACAAATGTGAAAGCTTAATCTGATTGTTTTAGAAAGCAAGTAGGGTTCATACTCTGTTTTAAAACAAAACAAATACCAAGAAACAGGTTACTGTTCCTTATACAAAGGCTGCCTTCAGTATAATGTGAAAAGTGAAAGTAGGAGTTCTGTGGTTCGGATTTCTCCACAAGCTGAAGGGCAAACATGCTCACAATCTCTGTCTTCTTAATTGAAGCTTTCCCATGTTTTTCCAAAGCTGTTTGTATATGTAAGCTGTTAGAATAGCAAGTCATTGAGAATCCATTCAATGAAGAAACAACCTGGGTATTGACTCATAGCATCAGAGAATATCCTGGATTGGAAGGGACCACAAGGATCATTGAGTCCAGTTTGTGAGCCCAAAGGAGTTTGTCAAAGTTCAGCCTTTTATATCTATCAATCAACTAGGCTATCAGAAAGGATGAGTTTTCTGAAGTTCCCAGTGTTTCTTGGCAGAATTTTGGGGAAATTAACAAAAACCCTTCTACTTAGGCCTGTTTGAATGAGATTTGTCCAAAATTACCAGCCAGTGACTAGATAACTGTGATAAGCTTTTAGCATGCATTCATGTACTTTTAATTGAAATAATGTATTTTAAGAATGATAGTTTTATGTTCTAGTAAGGGAATGAAACTTATACCACAAAGTGCTCTTGCAACTATGTTTTATCTTTTCCTCAGGTTTGTTTGTCAGTTCCTAAAAACGTTCTAATTTTATTCCGTAATACAGCATTTTTACTTTTCCCAAAACACTAGCTTGAGTTATTTCTGAAAAGGCTTTCAAGTGTTATAGCAAGTGATTATTGTACGAAGCGTGATTAGAGTAACAGTGAAAGCTGTTAGCACTCCTCTCAGTTCTGAACAGAACTGAGTACGGGTGATGATGGGGCTTCTGGTCAGTACCACACAGGGCACTTTTGAAACCTTATTACCACTGTCAACTTTTTAGCTGTCGCTTGTCAAGTGAGTGGGTAAGGAAACAAAGGCAGTTTCAGTAACTAATACTTTCCCTGCCTTTGGAAGACCCATTTGTCCAGACTTAGATTTTCAGAGGGAAAAAATGACTAAGGTGTTCACATTAATGTAAAACCATAGTCTACTGTCCAAAGGCTATTACTTTAGAAAAAGATCTTTTTTAAATCCAAAGTCAGCACTTAAGTCATTTTGGGAAGGGGGGGAAGGAAAATCTGTCTGGTTTCAAGCAAGCAGTGGGATATTTCCATTTTTTTTTTAAACAGTAAATGGTCTTCATTTATACCTTTGACTTTGTCCCCTTTGCTTCTCAGCCTTATTTCTTACAGTTCAGTGGTAGCTAATCAAAACAGTAACTCAGAAGCTTCAGAGAAGCAGATTGCACATAAAAATAGTGAAGTTACTAATTTAAAGCATATGGAGAGAGTTGCATTAGCACTGTTGCTAGGCTAGTTCAGAATAAGCTAAACTCTGTTCAGGAACTGCTCTTCTGATGCCACCTTATCAGAATCCAGATGATTGTTTTTGTTTTTTGAAGTTTTCAGGCAGAATTTCTGGTTTTTTGAAGCAACATCATAAGTTAGAACAAGGCTCACTATTGAAATTTTTTGTTTCCTCAAGATTTTTCTAATAAGGTGCAGGAGAAATTTGTGCTCTTTGATTAAATGACACTCATGAGTGATGTTTTCAGAGAGTAGGGTTGGAAGGCAGATAATCTGAAGTAGCTGGTGTATTTATTACAGTCAAGTTTTGTTTTGCAAGAGAAGAAATACTTTAAATGTCTCCTCATAACAAGTTTATAAAGCTTATCCTCTGTCGTGTCCCCCCCAGCCTTCCTCCAAAGGATCCAGTAAAATACTTAGACTTAAGTGGTCTCAGCGTAGTCCATCATTTTATTCAAGCAGTTTGCTGTTGGCTTATTAAAAATCTTTTTAGAATCGATGGTCTTTGCTATGAACCAGCTACCTGATTTACATTGTTTCCGTACTGAAATGTCCTGATTGAGTGAATTAATTTTTTCTTCTTTTTTATAAACTCAGAGGGATGTACAGAATGTAAAAATTACCTGAACTATAAAGGTATGCAGCATATTTGCATGGTAAATGCAGGTACTTAGCTTGTGTGGCACGAAGGACTGCAAGAGAGTGATGCTTTGCAGCATGATATCCTGCTACTGTGTTCACTGAAAATAGGTCACATAAAGTATAACTTAATCAAGAAACATCAATTACCATGAAGAAAAGAGCCAATAAGTGCATTTCTTCCTCCTACTGTAAAATAGACAAGGTGGTACTGTTGATGCTTCGGAGGGATTCTGCATGAAATGTAGACTGTATCAAAACTATGTGCCTCTATTAGGCCCCACTTAATTGCAGTCAACTGTACTTCATTGGGATATTTAGGTCACCTGTTGTGAGTCACTGAAAAGATCTGCTCAGTACCTCTTGACACACTTAACACAACTTGTCAGGTACTTAAGTATAAGCATTATCTACACCTATCTCTAATACTTATTTTATTGTGGCAGGTTATTTTGGTGTCTGCTAACAAGCTGACTCGATACATAGAACCATGTCAACTAACAGAAGATTTTGGAGGAACTCTCACCTACGATCACATGGATTGGTTGAATAAGAGGCTGGTTAGTTTTGTTTGTTTCAAATGTCTCATTCTTGATCCATCTTGATCTTGATTTCTATTCATGTAGGAGCCTTGTATAGAATTTGTCCTCTGTGCAGTACTGCAGTCCAAATGCATGCATTTAATGATGATAACTGAACTAATAGGTTCCTTAGTGGAGCTCTCCTACAGACTATTACTTTAGTAGAACTTGAGTGTATGATGGTGTGGCTACAGAGGGAAGTTTTTTTTGTTTGTTTTTTTTTGCCTACTAATGGAGAAATCCCTAACAAGGAAGAAATACTTTGGAGTTAGAGCCAAGTTTTAATCTGCTCTACTCTGAAAGCTCTATGAATGCTGTTTTCCCAGTGGATACAGAATTGCAGTAATCATACAGGGTTAAAAATCTGTTACAGAGATGTAATCTGAGCTATATCCAGTACCTGACTACACAGGCCTTGCTTATCTATATGTACCCCTGCATTTGTAGAAACTGGTCAGAGTATATTTTTTAAGTCACTAGTATATAAATCATTAGCATATCTTTCTTCTACCTCAGAGTTATTCATTACATTGTAGCTTGTTGATAGCAGTGAAGATTTGGCATTTGCTCAAAGTTTGTTTTTATCCATTCAGCTGAGCTACCCAGTGCTTTTGTTACACCCTGATTCAGCATTATCCCTGAGATTTACATAAAGATAGAGGCATAAATGAAATGGTGGAGTAAATATGTCCATAAGAACTTCCAGGTTCTGTAGAAATCTAAAAAAATTGTATTTCAGAAATCAGTTCTTCATTATATTCAGTGTGACATTTCTTATCTCCTTAAAGACTTCTTGTGCTCCTAAGTGTTCCATCAAGAAAACCATTTGTTTTTTGCTGTACCATCTGAATACTGGGAAATAACATGAAGGTTGAAATGTATTATCTGAACTACTGGATAAATCTGTATTGATGCCTTCAATATTTTATCACTTATGTTATTTGTTTTTCTTATTTTAATATATGCATTTTGTTTAGGTATTTGAAAAATTCACAAAAGAATCAACATCCTTGCTAGATGAACTTGCTCTAATTAACAACGGAAGTGATAAAGGAAATCAACAAGAAAAAGACAAGTATGTGGTTAGGTTTTTGAAATTCTTGGGCTTTGATATTAAATTTCATTAGAAATCAAACTGATATTGGAAATATTTTATATGACTAATCAAGTATTATAATATGTAAGGACACTTTCAACATTTAAAAAACATTACAAATTTTATCTGTGTGGATGGATGCTCTTTTGGCTATTGACTACATACAGCTGCACCTCATTTTTGATAAATGAGTACAAAGAGCAAGAATTTAATGACTGTCTGTTTTACATAAGCTTAGAATCAAAATGAGGAAGAGGGATGTACTGTTTTCCAATAAGTGGTTGATTGCCTGATGTAAATAGACTCCTAAAGAAACTCAAGAATTCCACTTTTTATTTTTTTTAACCAATGTGTTATAATACGTATCTAAATAGTGTTAAAAGCAAGCTCATGGTTTTCAATTATTTATCGATGTCATAGAAAAGAATTACTCTTTCTGTAGATTTATGAAGAGCCCATGCATTTAAGGTATTAGGCTGAGATACAGGAGATCTGAGTTTCAGCTTTAGACTTCATTAGAAATCTCATGACACTGCACAAGCCAATGGGGCTTTTATCTTATTCTGTTATCCCTGCTGGCAAGTCTCATTCCATGAACAAAGCTTCTGCTACTGTTGCGCAGTCCTGTAAACTACAGATACTGCTGTTTGCCACTTGATCTGCTTTTCTCATGTCATGTATATACCGAATATTCTGGGGTGTGAAGGAAGAAGAGATATAGAGAAAAGTAACGTAATCTCTTAACAGAGTGTGATAGCTCTAGTGTTGCCTGAAGCTTTTTAATGCTACTGTAATGCAAATTAATTATTGACATTTGTTTATTACTTTATTCAAGATCAATAGATTTGAACTTCCTTCCATCAGTTGATCCTGAGACAGTACTGCAGACAGGTAAGTTGAAAAATAATAATGTCAGTTAGTAACGTTCGTTAATCATTTTCATTCCTCACTTGAAAGCAGAGGGTGTGATAGCATCTTAACCAATGCCATAATGTAATAAGCTTATCAATTAGTGTCATCTTTGTTGGGATTAAAATAAAGCAATGTCTTGTCTGCTTAAAATCATTTTTAGTAGTGTTGATAACATCTTTACAGTGTTACCTTAATTAGTAGCTTTAATTTGAGAGTACGCTGCTTCTAGATGATGTTGATATGTTGGCCTCTCATGGAATTAATTCCTCTCAAGTAGCCACCAAATGGTAACAATATGAATAGCGTTTTCCTGCACAGTTCAGATAATTTGTGTCAGCTACATTCTGAGCTGCCTACCTATGAAAGTGAAGCATGGTCCTTCTGATTGTTCCATTCTTGGACTCTACCTTGAGCTTTAACCAGTTTGGTTTCTTTGAGATGTTTTTAGGGTGAATATCTTATTGTCAGTAATTCAGAATGGCACTGTTGATTTGGACTAGAAATATGCTTAAAGATTCCTACAGAGTAGGAAGCAAAGCACATAATTAAGATGGTGATCAGAGTCTGAGGAGTGCTCAGAATCCATATCTTATTGCCTCCTACTACATTCATGGTGTGTGATTTGCGTAACTTCTGCTACAGAGAGCTGCTGGCTCTTCATATGCTTTAGCTTACTGAGATGTGGGAGAATTCTGCAAGTGTTGAAAGGTTACATTTTTTAAATACAAAGCATCTGTAGAAACTGCCAGGCCTTAGAGTCAAATTGTA
>PPHD01019724.1:0-13967 GCA_002909625.1 Bambusicola thoracicus
CAGGGGAGGATGCTCCTGCTTACCTTATAGGCCTTCACAAATCGGACAAACACTGGGAAGAAAACTGAGGGGGGTGTCGTCTTCGGATTCTCCCCAAAATACTTCACAGCATCATCAAAGGCATCCTACAAAAAGCACATACTTCAAGATATGCTCACCAGCCATTAGCACAGAACTCGGTGTAAAGGGCCAACATTTCCTCTGAGTGGGAACCCCTGGCTGGCACCAGCACACCTACACCTAGCATGGGGATAGGAGCAAACACAACTGCACCTCCTCCTCCCTGCAGCGTATATAAAAGCAAGCACCTGCCATAAGTGAGCAGCAGAGGCTGTACCAGAGAGCTTGTCAAGAACATGTGTAGGGCTGTCACCAAGATCATGGAGGTAAGACATATCTGCAGCTAGAAGAACTGCTAGGAAAACACCAGCACAAGCAAATAACCTAAGGCTGGCCTCACCACAAAGGAGAAAAAACAGATGGTAAGAATGTATGAGGGTAACATCATGGGAAACATTTTTTATACACAGTGACAGACTAATAATTCCTCATCTCACAAATAATGCACATTTTATACGTTCACATCAGAACAAAGGAGAACCATGGAGACTCTGTGTCTCTTCACTCAAACCTAACTGCATAGTAACTCAGTGTCAGCAGAGAACACTCCATGTATGCACAGAGTGTGCTCTGCTTCTCCAAGTCCTTCAGACCCCAAGAAGTAAGAAATACCTGGGCAATTTTGGCATCGTCCTGCAGTTTCTTCAGCTTTCCTTCATTGTTCTGAATGAATTCCTTCAGCATCGTGTTGTGGTCATGCATGGTGTACTCACGCTTTGTCAGATCCAAGCCTCTCTGGAGCTCCTTCACATCCAAGAGGACGTTTTCTAAAGACACTAGGAAATAAAACCAAACTGTTGAATCGCTTCTGCTGTGCAAGCACCCAACCCACAGCACGACCAGCTCCCCACTACAAAGTGCCCCCAAGCACAGCAGCGGCTGCCACTGCCCCTCACCAAACACACGAGGTCACTGCTGTGATGCTGACAGCACCAATCCCTGGTGTGCATGCTAGACCAGGCAACCTGCTGGCACCAAGGGTCCTTCCCAAAATTGGCTCTGCTACCACATTGCTAGACAATGCTGAAACCACCTGCTTTTATTCTTAGGATGGTCAAAGTGGGAAAGCACTGAGAACCCAATGGGTGTACTAAAGACACAGCCGTGGTTACAGTACCTGCAGCAGCCTTCTCCACGTAATGAAGTTCATTGTAAAAGAGGGATACGTGCTGGTACTTCTCCTTGACAACGTTAGAAATATAGTGCAGCAGGGTTTGTTTTCGGTCTGTTGACTTTGTTTCTAAGAGCTGGGGAGAAAAAAGCAATGAGATTGCTGGGTTAAGGTGCAGCGGACACCAAACAAAGTGATTGAAGGGGTGTTTGTTTTTCCTGAATGTTTCTTCATCTGACAGAGACAACTGTGAAGGCCCACATAAGTGTTCACAGCGGTCTGAGCATTTGTGGCCTTCTCCTGAGGGGCCACCAAAATGCTGGTAAGGGTCATTTCATACAGAGCGCAGAGAAGCGCCTTCCCTGACCTCCACACTCTGCTGCCTCTGCCTTTACTGGCTGGGAAGCACCGATGAGCCCCGAGCAGCCAGCAGCCACCCTGCATTTACAAGAAATGCATTTCAGCTCGTGTCACCTCACTGCCTGTGGTTTACTCACCAGGTCTAGACTCTGTAGCTTAAATCCATACACTGCTCCTCGCTTACTGCTGTTCATGTAGTTACCAAGAGCCAAGATTATCTGCCAGAGCAAAACAGACAGTGAATTTCCAGGGCAAATGCACAATGGTTCAGAAACCTCTGAACCATGCAAGCATCCTCATGCACTTTCAGCACATATAAGGGGGTGCACTGGTGAGCAGTTGAGCACAACCAAAAATCAGATGTACCTCCAGTATTTTCTTAAGCTTCTGAGATGACTTGATTGAGACAGATGCAGCTATAATGGCGTGAAGTTGCTGCAAGTAAACACAGGGAGAAATTTGGTTAATGCACAACAAACCCAAAAGTAAAATTAAATTCAAAACACTTCCACTCTTAAAAAAAACCAACAAAAAAACCAAATTGTTTTCAATCCAGTGCACCCCAGCATGAATGCTATCCTGCCCTGGCATGTCAGGAGTTCAAAACATTAATTTGCACTGTAGATTTCTAACACTCAGATGTGGTTGAGGAAAGCTGTATTTATATTTCAGTCCATATGACTGTGAAAGATGCATGGGACATACTTCAAAGAGCCCTCAGACCAGCACTGAAAGTAATTTTCCCTGACGGTACAAACAAACAGATTTTCATTTAAACTGGTTTTAAACTTCTACAGGGTAAAGAAATAGGATGATGTGGAGCAGCCCAGGGTACAAGCTGCCATAGAAACAGTGCCTGGGATCTCTGAGTCACTGTTAAAGGAAAATATAACTGGAAAAGCACTTTTTCATTTGTGCAATTGTTTCTCATTCTGCCTCTGTGAGAACTCAGAATTACTCCATGACACTCAAACCATCGCTGTCTTAGGAAAATTAAGATCTCTACAACCTGCACTGGCAGCCCCATGCCAGCACCTGGCTGCACTGCGCCCTGCAAGCCTGACTTGCACCACATAGAGCAGCTCCCACAGGAGGGCTGAACACCCAGACACCATTTCCCCATGGCTAACGCATCTCCAGGGGCTGTTTGCCACTCACCGGGGTCAGCATCTGGATGCTCTCAGCAAAGTTGCCTATGAATGCCATAATGGTCATCTTCTGCATCAGCCTCTCGATCTTGCTGAACTGCATCATGAAGCGGTCTTCATCAGACAGGTTCTCAATGGGTTTCCTCTCCCGCTCGTAGAGCCGCAGCACCTTCACCTCGTTCTCGGTGGGCAGGAACCTCATGAGGCACTCAACAAAATCCACAGGCAGCGTTTTCAGGTCAAACCTATGTGATAGGACAAGAGGTGATGGCCTCATGTTGTGTCAGGGGAGGCTCAGATTGGATAACAGGAATGATTCCTTCTCCAAAGAGCAGTCAGACAGTGGCACAGCTGCCCAGGGAGTGGGGGGGCACCACCCCTCGGGGTGTCCCAGAGCTGTGGGCACAATCCTGCCCAAGAAGCTGTATGTACATAAAGATGTTAACACGCTTACTGTGCAGAGACAGCACAGACACAAGTGATGATGTGAATGCTGCTTGGCACCTTGATTATGTTTTCAAAGGAGCAGGCACAGCTGGAGGGCTGGGGCTGGGAGGCTGGGTCCGTACCCCGCAGGATGAGGCATGGCAGAACCCTATGCTGCAGTTATGCTCTGACACACCTGTATCACATTTGGGTTTGGCACTGCGTGGGGCGATTACATAAACCTCACTGCATGCAAAATGCTTCCAGTGCACTTGGACTCAACTCGTGCTTTGTGGAGCAAGCTGCAAGGGTTGCCTCTTCCTGATACTCTGCCTTTGGAGTGTCCATTAGAACAAAAATACCATGTATATCAAATGAGAAATTCAGTATGCAATGGCATACTGTAGATGAACAGAAATTAGCTTCTTTAATGAAATATGTGTTAATTTGTTGAGCCCATACAGTGATAGAGTGACACAAAACTGCAAGTTAACATACTGTAGTACAAGGGAATCCGATTTGTGGGAATTCAGATTGGTTCCATCCTTACTGATGGACTTTTTCCAGATGCAAAAACATTTACATCAACTGCCAATTCAAAGTCATTCCACTTACCAAAACCCACAGTAAATCTCAAATATGATTTCTTTGCTGACAAGTGTTTTACTTACACGTGAATAGCTTTGCATATTTCATCCGCCGTCTTTCCAGCTTTCCTTAAAGTGATGGCAAGATTTTTGGCCCTGTTTGCATCCAGTAACGTGACTTTGTTCGACCCTTTCTGAGTTATTTTTTGCTTGCTTGATGTAAGATCAATGGCTGGACCCTGGGCTTTTGTTTTGAATATTTCTTCAAATTCATCCACATTTAAATCCTAAAAAGGAAAGAAAGTGATTTATCCCTCCCATGGCAAGTATTAAACCCCACACTGCCCAGCATCGTACCAGAACTGCAGTAAGACCCTGTGGCTGCTGTGGCTACAGCAGAGAACTTCAGGCAGGGGTTGCACAGTGTAGTAAACACGCACTCCTGAGTCAGTAATCGGGAAATTAGGCCTCCAGCCCCAACAGCCCTATGCATGTTCAGAAGTTCAGGCAAACATTCACGTTGGCACTCAGACTTTACCCAGCCACGGGCATCCACATCGTAGCACAGGAACCACGCAGCACCTGAGTGCTCGGCCCTGCTCTGGGCTGCTTTAGGCCTCTTTCCTTGGTACACTGCCACACACCAGCCCAACCCCTGCCTGTTCGCCAGAGTATATCTCTGCAAAGGCCAACATTGATTTGTGGACAGACACGGGAGCAAAAGGCAGCAAGCACTGCTCGTACCTCCAGGATCCTTTCATCATCTATTTCGTTGAAGACCGTCCCGTTGATCTGGTTGGGTTTGAGGGCGACCCAGTTGAACACTGGCATGCGGAACTTGGTCTTGATTGGCTTCTTGATTTTCACAGCTAAAGACACCAGAGGAAAGGAAATGATCAACTCCTCAGCAACTGAAAAACACCCCATGTGCCCAGACCGCAGCCTCTGGAGTTGGCATTCCAGCACTGGAGGAAGAACTGGCCATAGCCAAATGGTCACCCTGAGAAGCCTGAAAAGATCCTGCTGCCTTGACAGGCAGGCAGTGCAGAGAGGCTTTTATCCAACCCTCTGGCTGCTTCAGGGCCAGCGCCTGCAGAATGGGACTGAACGCCAGAGGCTGTGAAAACTACACAAAAGGAAATGTGTTATTACTTTTATTGCCCCATGTTGTCTGGGCTGCTTTAAAAGCCCATGCTATTTTTAAACACTAAAGAAAATGGATGGAGCAGCCAAATTTAACCCTGTCCTGCTGGCTGCAGAGCCCACCTCAGTGCGAGCTGGTGCATAGCTATGCACACTGTAGGGCTGCTTGAGCACGTGCAGCCCAAACCCAGCTGCTAAGGGCAGCACAGCAAGCAGTACCATCCACATCAGTGAAGCCGTGGTGGCCTCAGCCTTTAGCAACAGCTAGAACTGTCAGCTGAGGACACATCTCCACCACTGATGTGGAGGAAGGATGTGTCACTGGCAGCAGATGCATCACAAAATTCAACCCAGAATAGGTGACGAGAAGGAAAAAAGCTCCTTTCCCAAGGTTCCACTGCTGCAGTGGGGCAGTGCACTTTCAGAGGGGTCAGGGCTGTCTCTGAAAGCCAAAACAAGGGGTTGCAGCACACATGAACTTTCACAAGGTTTAAATAATGGGTTTCATCATCATGCAGAATTAGTGTTTCAGTAACCTACAAAGAGAAACTACTCTCATTCATCAGTGAACACAGTCCAAAAAGTAACATCAGAGCAAAGAAAACAACTTCATTCCTATTCCTAACAGATCTGGAGGGCACACGAACGTTTTTGGTAATCCAGTGCTCAGTTCTTTGTATGCTGATGAAAACACATGGCTGTTAGTTGCTGCAAATTCAGGATCTTCATTACAGTGATCGACCAATGTGTCACTCCAGAATTATAGTAAAAAAAACATTTCTTTCCAAACTGCAAACAGGAAACAGAAACCCCGGTCCTCCATCTCCAGTGCTGGAGAAAAGAGCCCCTTACCTGTGAGTGGGGCCAGGCAGGGTGAGCAGCACCACGCTCCATGCCCTGACCCTCCCACCCAGCTCTGGGCTCACTACACCCCACAGCAGGTTCACAGCTCCCCAAGGTGGGGACGGTTTTGTTTGACTCAGTTCAATGCAGTGCTTGCTCCAAGGAAGTTCTGACTGCTGCCTACCCTGCATTCATAGCAGGGGCACCCTGCTAACTATTTGATGCTAGATAGAGATGCTAGATTATTTTCTCCTCCATTTCAGAAGGCGCTTTCCCAGCTTGCAAAGCACTTGAGCAAATAACTATTTTACTTTCCCCTCCCAATGCTGCATGTTTTTGCCATGACAGACCACCAGTTCCAGGGCACAGCCTCTTGCTGCGCACCAGAACCAGGTAGGTGAATGCTGAGAACGCCTCTCTTGCTTTGTCCTACCACTTCTAAAGCAACAGTCGAGTGGTGCGTCCATGTATATGCCAAGTCGTGCTCCTTTTGCAAGGATGCTGCAAAGAATAAATTCCTAGCAAGAGAATTTGCTCGAAACAAATTACTGTGTATGTTCACTGTTACTCACAGACTTCAGCCTGAAAGTCTGAATATTTTGAGAAATATATTTATCCAAGTGGAAGACATGAACACATCATCAACTTCTGCTCATCTAAACCAAATGGTTTTACTCTTTGTACAACAAATGTGTTTAAGCCTAAATAATTCCTACAATCAAAGACTTTCTTTCCAAGCTAAAACACCCATGAAAAACACATCTTCATCTCATGCATACATTAGAATAGATTAGTAACTGTTCCCGGGTTATTTCAGGACAGGAAAGGAAGCTGAATGCCTCGTGGGCCAGCTCCCGCTGCAGCTCAACAAAATGCCTGCAAAATCTCTTCCTTCAAAATCTCCTCTTACCACGACGTGCTGTCAGCTGGCGAGGTGATGTCCTCAAGGATTGCACTGCTCAGGGCAGCGCAGTGGGTACACGGTCATGGCTGGAGGGCAGCCCAAAAGAAGCCACATCTTAATTATGTGCTGAAGTGCTTTGCTGGATCAGAGCCTAGGAAGGCCAAATCCTGCTGGCTGGCAGCAAACCCAAAGCTATAACACACGCCTCGTGTCCAGCAACCCCTCTGCACCCTCCTCGGCCCTCCCACCACCTCCTGGACTGACACACACAGTCACGGGCACACACAGGGCACAGCAAAGCAGGACAGAGGAAAGGGGAGAAGGTAGTTAAATACTTAGCAGAAAGCAACCTACAGAAGAGCTTGATCGGCCCGTCTTATCAGGAAGCAGAAAGAACGGAGAAAAATATGTTAGCAGCAGTCAGAACAGCAGGATTTATTGCTGCACCCATTTCCCCCCAGCCCAGAAGGGTCCTGCCCTGAGAAACATTACATGCTATGTAACAGGTTTATCAAGAAAAGGCGCTTTCACTTTTCCTTTCAGTTCTAACCCACTACAAAATGCCCACCCTGCCTGTGGACATGTCCCACCTCTACCACAGCCACATCAAACAGCCCCCACCATCAGACTCCGCATACATAACTGTAGAACCTTCTGGATACTCAGTTGGGTTTTAAACATTCTGCAGTCTGACATACCGCCCCAGCATCTCAGTCCAGGCACAAAGCTGGCAGCAAAAACCAGAGGGGCACTGTAAACTGCTCTGATAAAACCTCTCCCCGCAGCACATGGTAAAGGACATGACAAAAATCAAGCCAGCAGCCTCAGGCTGAAAAGCAGCAAAGCAGAACACAGCTCCGACCACAGGTATGGTGATGCCATCCCCTCCATGGATCCCTCCCAGCCCATCAGCACGGCAAACTGCACCACAGCTGGGCAGAAGGGCACACCTGCCTGCCAGCTTTCTGCTTTGCTGCCCCAGCCATGGTGCCAATGAGCTCTGCATGCTGCAGAACCACTGTGCTGCTCTGCAAAACCCACTGCGGAGAGTAAAAGCTCCTCAGTCTCTCTTTCTGAAATCATAATGTGCTCTCGAGATTTCCTGGAGTGGGAGGAGTGTGATACCAATTAACAGCCATTTGCTGCACGGGATGCTTGGCATAGGATAGAGAGCACATAAAAACATGATTAAAGACGGTCAGGAAATTTTCCTTCCTTCCAAAACATTACAAAAAGTTTACTATTCTTTCGCACAGATTTTTCTTCATCGTGCGCTGGGAAGAAATCAAAACCATGAAGTTCTGCACTTTTGCTCACTTAAAGCCAAAAATGATCACGTTAGAAAAATATTTCTGGCAGCAGCTTCAGTTTCACTGAAGAAGCTCTCTCCTACAGATCAAACCAGATCTGTTTAATTGATTAATCATCTTTCCTTTCACAAACCCCTCTAAGTATAACACCAGATAGAGATGAAGCGTATTACCTAGGGGACTAAGAGAAAAGAAGGCCCACCTCTGCATACTGCCCAACCCCATTCTACACTCCACGTGCTGGGCAGACACACGGGTGCTTTACCTGCAAGCCCTGAGTTGAAAACCACGGTGGGAGAGGCGGTGCCGGGCAGGGGGGGCGCTGACGGCGGGGGCGGTGGGGGCAGCGGGGCGGCAGGAGCTGAGTCCAAGGCAGGACCTGGCAGCGGTGGCGCTGGAGGCGGTGGTGGAGGCGGAGGTGGTGGTGGTGGTGGAGGTGGCACTGGCACTGTCACGGGGCCATTTTGCACTGTGGAAAGGAGAGGAGAGAAGGGGTACTGAAGGGAACAGGAACCAACATGGCACAAGCAGACACAGAACAACTCCCAGCGGGGCCCACTACCCTTTCTGTTCCCCACTGCACCTCTCTGCCGAAGTGTTTGTTGGACCCTTCACCAAATTACCTCAGAGTACAAACGTGGGAGGAAACCACCCTCACAAGGCAAATGTAGTACTTTCCAATGCCTAATTAAGAGCTCAAGAAATGGATCAGACAAACACGGTCTGCAACCTCATAACAACAACTGATGGTGTTTTTTCAGCATAAGGCCACTGTAACTGACCCCAGAATAACAAACCACCTCCAGATCACAGCCAGCTTGTGGCTGGCGGACACGACGCTCCTTACCTGCCTCAGATGCTGCTGCTAAGGTTGGTAATGGTGGTGGAGGTGGTGGCAGTGGTACAGAAGATGCAGCTCCAGCAGCCGGTGTGACACACGTGCCAGCTGCAGCCTCTGCCCCTGCTGGCACCATCCCAGAGGCCAGAGCAACAGGAAGGATAGAGATGTCACCATCGCCTTTCTTCTGGATCTTAATGGTCCCCTGCTTCTCCAGCTCATGAATCTTTTTCTCCAGCGTTGACTGTCGCTGGATGGCTTCCTCTTTTTCCTTCACCATTTTTCTCAAGGTATGAACCTGGCTATTTGCATCCTTGTAGATTTCCTGCAAATGCCACAGAAACAAGTGATTTGCATTTGTATTCACAAAACAGAATACCAGCACCAGAAACAGAAGGCAGCCTGACACCAGACTGTGCGCTGTGCCAGGCATTATCTAACAAGGCATTTTCATGCAAACCATACATCTTCATGGGTAAGGAAGAACTCGTTTCATGTTTTTCCCACGCCAGCATTAAGGCCGTGTGCAGCACTGAGCCCTGTGAGAAATCTTACCAGGTAACAACACCCGGGGACACAGAATTTCTGATTGCTATTTGTTTTATTTTTATAATGTCTCCATTTCTTATGTTAATCTTAAATATACTGAATTATTACGCTGCCTCGATTTTTCCTCTAACACAGAGTATCAGATGCCTTGCTGGTTGCTCCACCTATGAGCAGATGTTGACCCATAGAGGGAAGTAGGAACAGGGCTCCTGATCTGAAGGGGAGATTGTATCTGCAAGTAGCCAAGGCAGACATTCAGAAGAAAGCCCAGATACCAGTCGGGCTTTGGGACAACCTTTAGGCTGAGGTTAGTTAATATTATATTAGTAATCTTTGTTATTGAAATAGCATACCAAGAAATAGTGTCTGGATTGTACACAGCAAGCAGGTTGTGCTGGATGCTTTGCAACCCAAGTCTGGAAGACACCACTTCCATCCTGAACTCCTCCCCAAAGCCAACCACATGTGCAAAACTCAACCAGAAACACTACAGACCTGAGCAATACGGTGTACTCGTCTGGTTCACTGATTTGCTGGCATATTCAGAGAGTTAAATGACCATCTTTGAGAGCACAGACAAGACATTCTACTTGAAATCTGGGCTACGTTCAAAATTAGAAGGCCAGCAGAAATTGCTCAGCCCATTAAGACAACCGTTACCTCCCAGACACAAAATGCACACCAGACCCCTCCCCTGAAACATGGCACCCAGCCAGAGTTTTCCCATCATGCTCACCCGAATCACATCCAGTTCTTTGTTTCTCTGCATAAGCTGTTTTTCCAGTTCCACAATCTTTGCCATGGCTTCATTTTCTGTATCTTGGAGTTTTTCAGATAACTATCATAGAATAGAGAAACAGATTATATAAGTAACGACATCTTTCTCAAACAAAGCATCATCAACACTTGTTGGAGCAGTGGTATGTGGTAAACCAGTGATATCGCACCAAACCCTCAAGTCTTCCTTTGGAAAGAGGAAGGGTTCCTATGTGTGTGGAGGCAGGTGGCACTAGGTGCCCAGCTGCAGGTTCCTGTGATGGTGAGCATTACCCTTCAGCTATGACTAGCAGGCAACCTGGCTGGACTGCACTCGTGACCCTGCCCAGTTAAGAGAGCCTACCCTATAGTAAAGTACTTAAAATGCAATTATTTGGAAAAACACTGAAGTTTGATCCAAAACACCGAATATTACAACAGCACTGTTGCAAAGTCAATAGGTGCTGAAGTGGTAACACCTATAAATACGTTTTCTCGCAACAGAGCTAATTTAATAAGTAATGAATGAAAGAGAATTTGCATGTTGTTGTTTTTTCCCTATGATCTTTTAATTCATTTTTATCTTTGGCAGGCCCCCAAAACCCCTGGGGTCTGAAAGCCACAATGTTCCTGCGCTGCACAGCCCACACCAAACTGTCCCTTGACATACACACAAATTGCATGGTGAGCCCCACATTAATAAGGCCATTCTAGTCCTTTACAGCAACCTGGGGACTGAGTGAAATAGGAAAGTAATTAAAAGGCAGAAAAAGACATTTTCTCATCAGGTCAATAAATACCTTACAAACAAATCTTCAAAGCAAGCATGGCACCCATTAATACAAATATACACCACATCAGGTTCAAATACAGCAAGGAAGCACCTAGGAAATTTACCTGCACGAGACTTGCTACGTTTGCCAAGTATCTGATCATCCCCCATAAAGAAAGCACAGTATTCCACAGGCTTCCCTCAACACTCCCCTCCCAGATATTCTATCTAGCTACACCTGCATGTCCACCTCCCAGAAGAGAAGGGCAGTACTGCAGCACACACACAGGGCAGGCTGTGCATCACTCCACAGGGGAAAGCGACTTCAGTTTTGTACTAACGTGAGAAATGTTTTCTTCCAGTTCTTCAACTCTTTCCAAGGCTGCATTCTTGGTTTCAGCATCCTCCAGTAATGCTCCCACGTCAAAAACGTTATCCAGATACGCTTGGATTTGCACCTGCAGTTTGTCACTCTCTGTGTGTTTCAGTTTCTGTACAGCCAAAAACAAAAAGGTGTCACCCAGCATTGGCAGCAGCCTGAAGCACCACAACTGCCCACAGTGCAAAGGGGAGGGAGAGCAGCGGGAGTTTGGCCACCTCCACCATTCAGGAACACACTCCATATTTCAGCATTAGCTGAGATCATACATGAAAAACAGCCATTTCCAAAGACCACGTGCAGGAGCCTGGTCATACTCACGTCCAAATACTCATCCAGGCCCAGCTTTGTAAATTCGTATTGCAGATGGACCCGGAAGTTCATGTCCTCCACCGAGTGCACAACGATGTTGATGAACTGCATGCAAGCCACCTGCAAGAGGAGCCACCGCACATCAGCATGTCACAGCCGTGAGTCATAGAATCATAGGGTGGCTTGGGCTGGAAGGGACCTCAAGGATCATCAAGATCCAAACCCCTGCCCAAGCACCAGGTCAGATTGCCCAGGGCCCCATCCAACCTGGCCTTACACACCACCAGGGATGGGGCACCCCCCACCTTTCTGGGCAGCCTGTGCCAGCAGCTCACCATGCTCTCAGTAAAGAACATCCCCCTGATATCCAACCTAAATCTCCCTTTTTTAGTTTAAAACCATTCTCCCCTGTCCTGTCACTATCTACCTACGTAAGAAGTTGATTTTTCTCATGTTTATAAACTCCCTTTAAATACTGAAAGGCTGCAATGAGGTCTCCCCACAGCCTTCTCTTTTCCAGGCCAAATAAGTCCAGTTGCTTCAGCCTGTCTTCACAAGAAAGGAGCTCTAGCCCTTGATCACCCACGTGGCCTCTTCTGGACCTCTCCAGAAGCTCCCAATCCCAATCCCAAGCACTGGAGCAGGCCCTCAGAGCCCAAAGGGATGCCAGGCCCCCTGGGCCAGCCAGCACTGCCAGGGACTGCATTTTGCTATGGCTGTTGCCAAGGAAAACTGCCATTTGCTATTCTGCAGCTTACTACCCCATCAGCGTTAGATTCAGGCTTGCAAAGACTTCATAAAAGGTGCTTTGTTATTTGTAGAAAACGTATTTTTAAAACTGTGGCTTGCATCCCAGCACAGTGCAGGCAAGTCAAGGCCCTCGAGCAAGGGGAGCCAGAGCCCCTCAGACAGCAGGGCAAGGTACCTGCAGAAGGGCAGGAATCGTGCCTGAAGCCCCATAAAGGTTTGCCCCGCTGAGGAATGTAAGGCACAGCCAAATCCCTCTCTGCACATCCCCAGCACCCCTTCACCTCTCCAATCTGTAAGAAGAAGAAGTCTGCCTCATCCTTGGTGGGTCCGAGCAGGGCAGAACCCAACGACTGTAGATGCAGACAGAAGTAATGCCAACTTCTCAACAATCACTGAGATACGTCTTCCCAGAGAATAAACTCATGGGGAGGTGTCTGCTGCCCAGCAGCCTTTGGTGGCAGGTTTGGCTGTGATGCCCACAGCGCTCCTCCCAGCCTGAGCTATCTTGGACTCATCAGGGACCGTATGGACACAACAAGCTCTGTGATGTCTTACTCCTGTCCCTCAGCCCGTACCTGCTTCTTACACAAACTACGCTGCTCGTGCCGTTAGCTTTTGAGCCCGTGCGGAGCAGAAGACTCTTTCCAACTCCCCTGGAGAGCTCTGGTTCCTCCTGGTGCTGGAGCTGGCCTTGGCCAGCTGAACACTGCTGTCCTGTCAAATCACCCATCGCCAAGTTCCCGTATTTCAAAAGTGCTCTTGTTATACTTGCTTTGGCTCTTGCAGCACTGGGGCCAAACTCTCATTTCCTTTCTCAGATCCTTACATATACAACTAAGGAATTTATCAAGTCAAAGAAAATTAATCTAAGAAAGTTGCTCTTAAAATGAAGTATGTCAGTGTCAACAACAGGAACCTTCCCTAAAATACTTCTGCCTTTTTGTTTCTCTTTCCTCCCATCCGATCAATGCAATTAAATGTAACCCCTTTCAGCTCCAACTTCACAGACAGCTCTCGTCTTCTCCATCTAGGGCAGCCTGAAAGCCAGCTCCTGCAGGAATAGCTCTGTTTGTGTTCAGCCCTTGCAACTACTTGAATTACTCGAGCTTTCACATTACATCCTGGAGACTTGGCTCTGGGACCTGTTTGATTCCATCCTGCAGAAAGGAAGGATTGCTGCCTTAGTACGCCCTTGGCAAGCGGTGCAGCCCTGCAACGCAGCACGACGGAGGGGTGGGCAGGAGCCCCAGCACGGCTCCTCACAGCCCCACAGTCCCTTCTCGCCCCCCAGGAGCACTCCTCGGGTGCTGCCCACAGCAGCATGTGGAGTGCATCAGGGCCAGATGGCGACAGGAACGAGCAGGCCTGCCAAACTGTTTGTCATGAGCTCCCTCTTCGAGCTTTAGGCTTGTCAGACATTCAGGCCCTCGGTTGGTATAAGCAACACAAAGATGCAGACTTTGTAAGTATGTGGGCAAGTCTGAAAAAAATGCATTTATCCTTTTTCAAGCAATTCACCACTACCTTCAGCCTACAGCCTGAGAGCACCACGGAGTTTTCCTGAAGGTGAAACAGAATGCCCAGATGGATGCTGAATATTCACGGCTCGCTGGGCTCACGCTCACACTCCCTACTCCATCCTTCACACTACACCACTTC
>PPHD01019725.1:599-13967 GCA_002909625.1 Bambusicola thoracicus
AATGGATACTAAGCAGCAGATATAGAAATTAAAAACTCACAGCCATTCAATGTCATGCACAACTCTTCATTTACTTATTGGTCCTTTTTTTGTGTCTGTTTTCGCTTTTTGGGTTTTTTTTGTTTGTTTTTACATTTTAGAAGCAAGTGTAGCTTCACTGCTCTTAACCAGTCTGCTGAATGCAAAAAGTTCTTCTGTAGAGGAGGTATAATTATTTGCCTGTCATTATGATGTATGAGTTTCCATCCTGGCTAAATGGAACAGTTGAATAAGGAAGCCACGACAGCCTTACCTGCACCAATCACACGCTCAATTTTAATACAAGAGGCATCTAGCTCCTTGGCGAATTGATGGACAGCTCTATTTGGGTCCTCGTAGGTTTCAGGGTCAATGTAGGTTTTGGTGCCTGGAAATTTAACTGTAATGATGTAAGAAAGCATGACTGTGATGAAGCAAAGGCACTTATTATACAGTCAGCCCAGGAATTTCATTATGCAGAGTGCTTCTTGGAAGAATGAGCCTGCTTCCACAGTGCCTGAGTCAGCCGCTCTGAGAGGCAACTTTAGTTTTAGGCATCATCTGTAAGCATGCTGACACGAGTGCACAATCCCAGCTTTAAAAATGACTGACATTAGCATTTTCACCTACACCTCCAAGGGAAAGAATAAACATTAAGTAACATTCAGTGGAACAAAATACAAGGCCTGAGTGGGAGTAAAAGTAATGTGAGATGGGGGGGAAGGCTATAAAGGAGGTGAAACATTCTTTTCTGTGTAAGGACAGCTTACCCTCTTTTCCCAGGTTGAGTAAACAGCATTTCTTTACATTATCTCTCTCTTCTACGGGGATTTGAAAGGCTCCTCTACCTACTTCAGTTTGCTTAAACCACTGACTGTATTTCCAAATTCTGGCAGTAGCCAAGTTAAACTATTCACACTGCTTGGAATTTATATCCCTAGGTATGTGTCATACACTACAATATGAACATAAGAAACTCTCATAATCAATGTGTAAAGGCACAGGAAGGGAAAGCAGATGCTGTGGAACAATTACTTCTCTCAACCACCTAAGTGAATAAAATGTAGCACCCTGGGTTCTGCTCCCTCATTTTCCAATACAGCTCTTACTGTAACTCAGGCAGTGTAGTGCTCTGGCCAGCATGCAGTGTTTCCCTTTTCCTGCTGATGCAAGAAAATGTATTTGCTCTTCTTTTGAAAGCAGAAACTTCTGGTGAAAGTAGAGCAACCTGAAAATCTATTAACCAAGCAATATTTATGAAATTAATTTGGCTCTCAAGGATTACAGTTCTGGGTTTTAATTAAATCAGCAAATTAAAACTCAATATGGAAAAGCAATAATGTTCCAGTGCTAGTTGATGCACTGATATACATGAGTTGGATCAGAAGTCAATACATAACATAAATAATTTATAGTTGTTTTGTAATCTCTTAATTGATCATAAAATATTTTAAATTTGAAGATATATTGAGAAATGGCTTAGTAGTCACATGTTTTTATGTGTCAGATTGCATTACTGACAAAAACAAAAAATTAAAAACTCATACAAAGGAAAAAGCTAAAGTAATTGACTGAAAAATCTAATGAATTTGCATACAGAAAAATTATTCAAGATTTTGCCCTGATGTTATTGGTTGTGATATAATGTACTTAAATAAATGTTCTTTCAATTGTATTGGCAATGCTACAAATTTTTAAAAATATAAATATTTATTTAAAAAAAAAAGAGCATAGAAAAGGAGAATAAATCAATAGATTAAACTCCTATAATAATGCTTTCAGGCAAGGAGATGGAGAATGAGCCATCCTCATTGTATTTCTGATAAGAGGCCTGGATTGGAGGTAACCTTGTGAATCTCAAATGGTCCTCTGATGGTTCTTTATTCAGGTTGTCATAAAACATTTTGACAGGCCAAGGCTATCACAGAATACCAACGCGAAATAGCACTGGCATGGATTTGAAGACACTGTTAGAAGAAGGTAGGAGGAAGCAAAACGTAAATTTGAATTGCTTGAGTAAATTCCTCCACTGTTTTTAATCTTTAAATGTAGCACTTGGGCCACAGAAAATTCAGGGGGATAGAAAGAGAAGATAGGATATTCTACTAAAAGCAGTATTTAAAACTTGTTATAAAAATAGTTAGTTGTAAATTTTTGTGTTAAATGTTTGTTGTAAGCTAAGCTTTTGAAAATCCACTGTGGTATCGCTACATATAAGAAGGCTGCCTAGCGGTCCTGGAGCCGAAAGACACCACAATTCTGTTCCAGCTGGTTACCAAAGCACAGTGTTCCATCTTCTGCTTATGAGTATCAAACAAAATTAAATACTAGGCTGCCAATCAACAGATGATGAAAAACTATGATGGTAAAGAATTACTTACATTTGGCGCTATTATTTTTAAAAAGACTGTGTATGCTAACTGTCCGGGCTGATTTTCTGGATTACCAGATTTCTTCAAAGTGAAATAAAGATTTCTCACAATTACTAGATCAACTATTAAATGTTAAGTAGCAGCTTTAATGTTAATTTGTTTATGCTTCCACTGAAACAAAAAACATAATAGATAATGGAAATGAGGTAAGAGATTATTTAGCTAGTACATTCCCTTTGTTTATATGCTCAAGTACAAGAATACATAGTCGATCTTTCCTTCAAGGACATAATGGGGATTTAAAAAGCAGTAGCTCTTCTGAAGATGTGAAAAGCTTATAATGCATCTGTAAGAGGCAAATTTCAAAACCATTGCTACTAGAATAGCAACATTATGTTATATCAGATCTTCAATGAACTTTTTAAAATCAGCTGTTCTGCAAAGTGCACGATAAATAAGTCTTATCCCATGATTATTTTCCACCTTTCTTGTACAGATTATAAACTGATTGACAAAAGCTGCAATGTTGTCACTACTTGGTTTAATACTCACTGCATTTAAATGAAATGATTTAGGTTGCAACATATCCATACTCACAGATTCCATTTGATCTGATTCTGTCCAGGTAGAAAGGTGAAATAAACCTTGATCTGATTTCCAATGGATATTTGGCTAAAGCTGCTGCTTTAGAGTTATGCACTGAGAAAATGTTATAGATTTTTGACTAGTGGCTACTTCTTTTTCCATATGTCATCACTTTCCAACAGTAGGTCATGATTTCAATAAACATAAAACCATATAAACCTTATTGCTTTCATAAAAAGAAAATCAGATGGATTTAAACTACAGCTGTTATTGCTGGTAGACAACAAAGGCTACATACAGCACAGCAGGACTACATGGCATCGTCTACCGATATGAAAACTGGAAACCCAGGCTTTTTGTGGGGGGAGGGGTTGAGGTCAGAAATTGCATGCAGATTAATTCTCTTATGTGTTTTTGTAATTCGAATGCACAAAATCATTTTGTAACTTAGTTTAACTGTACTTCCTGAGTTAATGGCTAATTCTAAAACAATTTCAAATATTTTTTATTTATGATGTCAAAATGACAATAAAACTGAAATGAGAAAGGGCTAAAATGTAAATGTTTTAAAAATAATTTTCTGATTCAACTGAAAGTATTCTCTTTTTTTTTTTTTTTTTTTTTTTTACTGCACAAGCCCTTTTCTCATCCTACATTTTCTATTGTCATTAAGGAAGATTTATTTTATTAATTTATTGAATTTTCCCAGAGTTCTAGCATGAATTCAGATGGCAGTTAAAATTCTGAAAAGAGAGACTTTGTGTGCTATTCTTTACTAGGGAAACACAGAACAGTAGTGAAACAGCTAATCTTTCTTTTCCTGATAAATACTTTTAAGGACACTGTTGAAAATATTGATACTATTGCATTTGCAGTAGCAGAAAACAGCTTTTGAAAAATGATGGAGTGATACAGTGACTGCCACTTTCTTAATCTAAAGTTTGCCTAAGGTAAAGATCATATAGTCACTTAGCAAAGACCTCTCAAATATTGCATCTCAGAGTGATCATTAGGACAGTATGAAGTATATTCAAAGCAACCAATCAAAAAATGCTGAATGAAAATAATGGCTTATCATATGCATGTATAAAAATAAAACTGTACGAGCAATACCAACTTAAATCAGCATTCTTTTTCTGTAGGTCACATTTTTACAGTGTTTAACTTTTCACTTGCTATTTACATAGCACTTTTAAATTTCTTTAAACTTTGCATTTCACAGAATGCCATTTTAGTATTACCTACAGTAATGCAGTTGGGAATTTTTGAAAGGGAGAAAAAAAGCAGAACACTTACAATGAAAGTAAAGCTCTTCATCCCCTTCTTGATCAGCTTTGCTATAGCCACAATGCCTGAAAAGAAAGATGTCAGTTTTACTGGTAAATAATGATTTACTTCCTCACATATGAAGTCTTGACAAGACCACTTCTTTGGACTGGGATTTTCAGGCGATGAGCACCTAACTCCTGTAGGCCCTTTGAAAGTTTGAGCTATAATTCTCTTGACAGCAGAGGTTTAAGCAAATCATGAACAGCTGTAATCAAAAGGCTTTTGTATCAAATACTGGTTGGGACAGGTCCTAAAGAACTTTGTTCTTGTGAAAAGCTTCTATGGATAAAACAGAGGATTAAAGAACTTGAAAGTAGAACACTACTTTACATGAGGGTATTCTTAACCTTACTGTGCCTCCTTTTCTTGAATGCAAAGTCATTTAAAGGCTGATCAGATAAAGTGTCAGGCTTCTCTGTGTGAGAGAAACTAAACAGAAAGGAATTTTCAGGAGTACAAGTAAAGAGTGTGCTAAGGGTTCCTTTTATAGCACATTCACATCAGACTGAAAGAACATCTTGATTTAAGAGTGTCCTGCTAAAGTGGATAAACTGTATATTTGATAATGAGATTTAAATAAAAAATGTCCTTACTAACCACGAGTTCCATTTCAGATTTGCAAATCACCATCTTAGGTGTTCTTATGCCTATGTAAGATGCAATACCTTCGCCCGATGATGAATCCAAACACCATAAAGACCAGAATGATGGTTCCTGCCACAGCGACTACAGCTATGATAATCACAGGATTCTGTTCACTGGAAACAGCAGTGGCTGCAAACAGGGCAAAGAGCAGAGATTAGCTTAAAATTATTCCCCGCAAAGGAGCTGCAAAAAATTAAATCGACCTTAATGAACTGCAGACAATTAGTTTACTTTTTCTGTTGCCCAAGACTATTAAATTGATTAAGTTAATATAAAGAAAGGCCTCTATCAGAAATTCATCCTTGATCATCAACAGGGAAGAAAAAGGAATTATGCTGGAATTGCCCAAAGTGGTACAACCATTTCCTAAAAGTCATCACCAACCATTTCAGTTTGCTGAAAGCCAGCAACAACCCTCCTACTGTTCTGCTTTGCTCAGTGACTGGCTCCTTCCTAAAAAGGAGTAAGACATCACTGAAAGGGGAGACAGTAGAAGTATGAATGCTGAAGATCTCCACTTCTAGCTTCACCCCTGAAAGTTGAAAGTTGAAATGACTTTGATGATAATCCTAAGAAACGGTATCATAAGCATAAGAATTTTTAAGATGAAACATTATCTATTAACATAGACTTCTTATCATATTTCTTTCTTATTGCTATTATTCAATGCAAATTATTATTATCACTTAAAATTTGTTTCTGTTAGCAATGAAAAAGTGTTTCTACAAACACAAAATGGAATCCTCCATGCTTCAGAGATTTTACATGCTAAAATATCCACACGCTACTGCTCTTTTTATTCAGTTATGCCAGTGTTATTAATAAATGCAAATATATGCATGTCACATTAATTTAAACTGAGGTTGTAAATACATAGCCTGAGAAACCTCAAAGTTTATTAAATACTGTACTTGCCACACATCTAATGAGGGTGGACCTATACTCAGCTGCATTAAGTGAGCACAAGTTTACTGAACATTATGGAGCTATGCTGATTTATAACAGTAAGAATCTGGCCTGGCCCAAGAGGCCGAGAATAAAGGAGGAGGCATCAGGCAGCGATAATGAGGTAGGGAGTGTGGAAGTGTGAGTCATTTGGAAGCAGCAGAGAGGTTTGGAAAAAAAAAAAAAATACTCTCAGCTGATTAACTAAACTGTAGATGGTACATTAATACAGTTAATTGATTAAGTCATGGCAGTGCTAACTAAAGATGAAGATTTTATGAATTCCACAGAATCTTCCTCTTGCAGTTTTCATAGGTTCCCATAGAAACAAATACACTAGTCCTTTCCTTACTCTGTCTTAGGAGAAGTAAACCAATCAACATGATTTCTTTTGTCACTGATCTGTACTACTTGCTTCCCCCCTAAAATAACAATCCTCTTGTTCTGTTAAAGGGTGTAAAACAGCACCTCTATGTCAAGATGAGATTTCCTTCTCTCCTAGTGTAATTTCCTAAAGAAACTTTATAATTTCTTGATGTTCTATATGATACAGGTGAGGAATATCTCATTATTCATATTAAGCCTTAACTGAAAAGAACAAATGCTTATTTTTGAGTTAAGTATAATATCCTGAGATACCCAGGTCAGCAAGATGCTACCAAAGACCTGCACGTACCCCATCTGTGCAACGTTTAGGGAATTAGTGTACTCTTGTACAGGAGTGCATGGGCACAAGTAATACAATTCAGTTCCTGTGTGCCCATCAAATGACACAGTTCCTGTGAATGCCGATGAAATTACACAGCCTCAAACACAGGTATGTTGAGTTTATGCAAAATTTCCTAAAACTTTATCATTCCTTCTTAGAACTCCTGTGGAAAACTTACTTGGAAGTAGAAAACTAGCACCTTGTCCCAGTGGCTAGTGTGCGAAGTTGTATCCATCTAACAGTTTAGAATAACACCCACTCGAACTTGTCACCTAATCTAGCAGCCAAGCTGAGTGCATAGAGGTTGACGTATGTGAGTGGGTTGGTCTGCATAACTGCCTCAAGATGTTGGATACCACCACATCCTGGAGGAAAGCCGAGGATGTTATTTGGGCTCTACAAAATGTTGGGGGCAGAGCAAACTGTCCAACTGGTAAGATAAGTGGAATGTAGTTCATGATGTACTTTTACATATTTGGAAAAAAAGGTCTGGTTGTAGGCATGGTCTGGTAAGAGTCTAGTGACAGCAGTCTGAGACATCTGCCTCTGTTCATGTACTGTCTCTGTGCTGCTTCTCCTGTTTGTGTTATGAACTCATGCTGTTACTTGGCTTATGTGCAATTCAGATTCCAACTTCTGGAATGTGGTCTGGCAGAAATAAAGATGTAAGAGTGCTGTGAGAGAAAAAATTTTGGAGTGCAGATGGCATGGCTGCCATCCACTGGTGTTGCCACAGTGGCAATGGCAGGGAAACAACAGCAAGACAGGGAAGTCTGTCCTTGCCTCCAGTTAAGCTGTGCAGACTAAGGCGGCAAGACAGGGAGCAATTACAGGTGACATCTAATCTGACACTGTGATATCTGCTTATCCAAAGGAATGAGCCAGTGCTTACTTTAGAGGAGTTAAGGCTACCTTTAAGTATATGGTTGAAGGGATGGGGAATGTATACCCAAATATGCTGGAGGACTTAAAAGAGGAGATTAGTTGTAAAAGCTGTACTGCACCTCCAGCAGCAATTTTTCATGCAGGCAGCCTGAAATGTATGAGCTGCAAAAAGTACCTGATAAAGTGAATATGAAAACTTCAACAATATAGTGATTCAAGGTATCTTTCAAGTAACTCAGTGGATTGAAAGGTAAAATTACCACTTAAGTGACATTCTTTGCATCTGCATTTTCTTCCTTGGGGACTTTAATAAATAACAGAGGTTCCAAGAACAAACTTTAGTGATTCAGGTACTTCTTTCTGAGACAAATATAGTACAGAACATAAATACCCTGCCTTCATAAAGCATTTTTGCTTTATAAGTTTTTTTTTGTTTGTTTTTTTTTTAAGATAAGTATGTATATGTTGTCCAACATATACAATATGTATGGATACAGGTGTATCCATGCAATATGTATATTTTACATATAAGGTTATATGACATACATAGTTTCTCAAATACTGAGAAGTTGCCATGCAGTTTTGAGCACAATATAAAAACCTGTTAAATCAACAGCACCAACCAAGAGGTGCTAAACAGCTGAAACATCAGGTGAAATTCTTGCTAACTGTGCTGGTTGAGCACTATCACTATATATATTCTAGAAATACTCTGATAGTTTTAAAAGCCACATTCAGAAAGTCACTGGAATATAGAGAAAACAGTGCCTCTGAAGTGTAGCATGACATGGGTTTATGCTCACTTGTTCAGTGCAGTATGTTTCATAAGAATGATCCACTAAAGTTCTTCTTATGAAATGCTAATACAAACTTAATTTTATTAACCTGCCAGATCTGATAAAACTACAAATAAAATATGAGAAACAAAGAATCTCATTTGCATAAGAATTCTAAAATAATTTATTAAGTTTGCTATCTTTTTACCAACATTTTAATTATTTCTGAAAATTATTTATGGAACATTGGAGTTGCTTATCACTGATGGGAACCGCATCCTTTAATCTCCTCTCAAGAATATTGAAAATATGCCACTTTTGAAATTTTCTTTTGTGAAAGCACATGACATGGAATGTCAAAAACCAAAGCTAGCCTGTGACAAGAGAAAAAATCTGGTGCACATACTGGCCAAGTATGTCACTGACTTATATGTATTCTTTCATCACCTGGACTGAGAAAAGGTGTACATGATGCAAAAGAGTCAGTGATATATTTATTCTAGGATTTTCTAATCTTCCATAAGTTAATCAAACTCCAGTCAAGACACTAGATTTCTTTAAGACTTATCTCAGAAATGATCTTTGCTCATCTTAGTGGCTACTGGTATGCTTAAATGCAGTATGAAAATACCCATCTCATTAATGAAATTTTGGGGAAACATTTTGGTCTAATAATTTTAAGCAACTGTGGTTAATTAGTAGAAATCTATGACAGACTGTGAAAGCCTTCAAATATTTTTTTTTCCAGAAATTTACTTAGATATGAAATTATTTCTGTCTGTAACTCTGAATACTGTTGCTTGTGTCTCAGAGATTCCACTGAATCTGACTGCCTATGTAAAGCAGAACTCTACAGATGAAAAGCATGCTATCAGACACAGAGCTAATAACATTGGTCATAATATTTTATTGCTACTATTATGATAATTACTATTTCAATTAAGTCTATCAGGTGTGTGCTATTACTTCTTATTGACAATTTTCATATCCTGCATGGAAGCAAGATTAAGACCTAACTACTATTTTTTAAATATACTCACAAATTCTTCAGGCGACACCTGGCTGCAGTTAAATAAGATGCAATTGAGCGTATCTGCATAAAGCACAGAGCAGCGCTGGTATCCATAGCTTTTGAACCTGTAGGCTGTGTATTTTCAGCTCCAAACCTGGCTGAGCTTCTAGGCAGGTCAACCTGAAGCAAATTATTCAAACCCAAATGATCGAATTTCTGCCAGGGACATGGGCAATTCCCATCAGTTGGATCATGGCTACCAGCTCTCAGTGGTGCAAAAGTTTCCTTCTGAAGACTCTAAATGTGGAAGTATGCATGCACATAACTACATGATGAGTTGTGAAAAATGTGTCAATGAAATTTCTAGACAAACAAGGGGGTACATGATTGGTTTCAGCATCAAGAGCAAGCCTTCCCAAAATATCTCCCTGCTGAGTTGTCACAGACAGAATCTCTGGTGTACTGTACAAGCAAGTTCATGCTCCATCTTCATACTTTCCTTTGTGAGGGTTTAAGGAAACTGGTTTTCTCTTTACACAGCTTACTGCTTATTACAAGAACCTTAGAGAAATTTAATGTCTTTGAGATCCCTACTTCTTTACTAAATATAAGTGAAACTGAGCTCAGAAGATAGTAAGGACATATATCTGAAACAAGACACACACATACGTAAACAAAACTGTATAAAGTTTTTTCTGTGTTTTTTTGTTTTGATTTGTTTTTCTAGGAAATTACACAGGAAAAGATGTCCTGGAGAAGCCACCATGGGCTGAATCTGCTCTTCCTTTCTCTCAGTTATTGAAGAATCTAGCAGGGTTGTTCAGCTCACATAACCTCTTGTGAGAAAGGAATAGATTTGTGTTCAAATTTAAAAAAATAAATTCATTTTCTCTGCACTAGAAAGACATCAGAGAAGAACCTGATGTTACAAATTTAATGGCTATTTGTAAGAGTGCAATCTGTAGTTCTATGGTAAAATAACTAGTTGAAGTTCATCCTTCAAAATACAATGACAAAATCCACTCACATAGAATTTTTTTTCTTCTGATTTTAATAACATTGCCTATGACTCTTTAATTTTTTGCTCTACTTATTATTTCTGAAATGCTTCACTTGTTACTTAATGAAAATGCAAATTTCCCATAGATCCAAATGTTTACCTGTGGCTTCTTCTAGTGTGGCAACATCCAGTCTGGGGCTATAATTTCCATAACCAGCAGCAGTAAAAGCACGAATCTGGAAAACATATACTGTTCCTGGTTTTAGGTTATTAATAGAAGCTGAAGTGGACTTGGTTTTTACTGTTGAATAGGTTCTCTCCCTTTGATCCTGGAAACAATCAGACAAAAGATTTAAATGACATTTACAGGTCAGATTTTATCATGGTTACACATCAGCAACTGACAGCCAGCCTGGGTAGTTTATTTCAATTTGTTGAATGCTTTTTTCCCATCATAAAAAATAAAGCATACTCTGTGGAGTATTACAAAATACTGCCATTGCAATGAGGAGGTCTAAGTGTAACATAAAATTCAAATGGGATGCTCCTGTTGTTACTCATAAAAATCCAAACATAAAACAATTGCTTCTTTGGCTTGGATTACATTTTGTGAAATTATGATGGAAAAATAGCTTGAACGCAGCTTTCCAGAGGGATCTGCAGAGTTTAAACAGTTCAAGGACAGGGAAATCTGTTACTGTATAGTCAGAACACATTCCATTCCTAACTTCCAACACTTCTAAAAAATTATAATACTGCTAATGTTTACCCGGATGGATTTTGCACCAAGATCTCAGGTCCCTGACTATAAATTTTCAATCTTTTCTCCAGCTGTTCTCAGGTTCTGACTCTATGGCATCAAGAAGAATCCAGGGAGAGAAACTCAGTATGACATTCTCAAAATATGAAGCTGTAATATTACCAGTCCTATGAGTAATTGCTCAGTTTCAAATGGTATAAAAGCTGCATCAAAGATATTCACTACAATCAAAAAGTCACAGAATCATAGAATCATTAACATTGGAAAAGACTTCTAAGATCATCTAATCCAACCGTTCACCTACCACCAATTATGCCTACTAAACTGAACTCCTTAGTACCACATCTACATGTTTCTTGAACACTTCTAGGGCCAGTGACTCAACAACTGCCCTGGGCAGCACATTTCTGTATCTGACTACCCTGTCAGGGAAGTTTTTCCTAATATCCAACCTGAACCTCCCCTGGTGCAGCTTAAACCCATTCCCTCTAGTCCTATCACTAATTACACGACAGAAGATGCCAACCCCCAGCTCACTACAACCTCCATTCAGGTAGTTAGAGAGAGCAATAAGTTCTCCCATGAGCTTCCTCTTCCCCAGACTAAACAATCCCAGTTCCCTTGGCTGCTCCTTATAAGACCTGTGCTCCACATCCCTGATCAGCTTCACTGCTCTTCTCTAGACACACCAGGACCTCAATGTCTTTCTTGTAGTAAGGGGCCCAAAACTGAACACATTACTCAAGATGCACTCTCACCAGAACTGCGTACAGGGGATTTATCACTTCCCTGCTCCTCCTAGCAACACTATGTCTGATACAAGCCAGGATGCCATTGGCCTTCTCAGCCACCTGGGCATACTGCTGGATCATGTTCAGCTGAGCATCAACCAACACCTGTAGGTCCTTTTCCTCTGCAGTCTTCCAGCCACTCTGCCCTAAGTCTGTAGCACCACCTGAGGCTGTTTTGGCTGAAGTGCAGGACCCAGCCCTTACTGAGGGTGCACTCAATCCCCTCATCCAGATAATCAATAAAGTTATTAAACAGTGTGGGCCCCAATACTGACCCCTGGGGAACACCACTTGTTGCCAGCTGGATTTAATTCCATTCATCACCATTCTCTGGGCCCAGCCATCCAGTCAGTTTTTTAACCAGCAAAGAGAGTACCTGTCTAGGCAAGGGCTCTCAGCTTTTCTAGGAGAATACTGAGAGAGATAGCATCAAAAGATTTTCTGAGGTCTAAGTAGACTACATCAATGGTTTTTCCCTCATCTACCAGGTGAGTCACTTGATGATAGAAAGAGATGAGGTTGGTCAAGCAGAACCTGCCTTTCATGAACCTATGCTGGTTGGGTCTGATCCTGTGGCTGTCCTATATATGCCGTGTGGTCTCACTCAAGACAATCTGTTCCATAACCTTCCCTGGCACTGAGGTCAGGCTGACGGGCCTGCAGTTCTTTAGATCCTCTTTATGACCCTTTTTGTAGATGAGAGTCTTCATCACATTCATGGGATTCATCACATTTAATGATCAAGATTATCTTTCAGAACAGATATGTGCAGCTCTGTTGATTTTCAGTGGCAAATGCAACCCTGACTTGAAGGGCAGAAGAGTTAACCAACCATCTGAATGCACCACATAACTAGGGAAGTATAAGGAAGTGCTAATGAGACAGATACAGAGGGAAGGAATAAATCTGTAACTCATTTCAATTTGTCAGCTAAAAAATGATGGACAACCTTCCCTTTTACAGTCAACAAAGCAGCAAAGGCTTCTGCTGAAATACTGGGTTCAAAACAACATATATAATTTCTTTTCAGAGATTCACTAATGGCTTCTCCTGGGCCTCACTCTCTCCGTCACTTGCCCAAGCCCATCAACTCAGCTAGCAACAATATTTCATATCTTCTCCAAGAAAATTTAAATCACCTGTAAGTGAGGAGCATGGTGGAATGTATGCTGATACGTGAGGAAGAACAGGAATGCTTGAGAGAGGAGAATAAAGCATAATAAGACTGTAAATACTCAAACAGGTTCACAACTTTAAGCCACAATGGAATTTCAGAGTTTTGGGTTTGAACCATAAATGAGCCTTATTCGCAGTTCTTGAATTAAAACAACAACAACAAAAAACCAACAACAAAGAAGTAAAAATAACTTGAGCTAGAAATATCACAGGACAGGCTTACTTGGGAGATTTCAGGCATTTTCCACTCCAGCTGTAGCCAGAAGGATAAGAGGTAAATAAAACACTTATCAGAACATTCCAGAACCACAAAAAAATGTTTTATTTAATTTGGCCTTAAGGAGCTAAAAATGTCCAGATCTTGA
>PPHD01019726.1:0-10752 GCA_002909625.1 Bambusicola thoracicus
TAAAAGAGGCCTGCTCTGTCCAGTTTCTAGTAACATTTGGCTTTTATCTGTGCTTGCAAAGAGGAAAGTCATCAGCTACTCTTTTAGGATGCATGGACAAAAGATGGTAAAGTAACCAGTCTGCAACAGTCTTGTTCTTCCTCCCTTGATATCTCATCTCTCTGACAAATGGATGGTAAAACATGAACAAGTTAGAAGAACAGAAATTCTTTCCCCTGGGGAATTTACCTGACCTTAGTGAATCAGAATTAGGGTACATGATCTGGTCTCTTCTAACTCATTTTTTCTAGGATTTCTTTAATTGCACTGTTTTCAAGTTTGCCATCTCACCAAATTTCTCCCAAATTTTACAGGAGAAAGATATTTCTTGCCATTAAATCCCTTTTCATTGCCAAGACCCTTAACAGTGCTCTATCTCTTTTATTAGTGGACATGAGAGTAAAGTGTACCGTTATACATTTACAGCAAAAGGATCATGCATCTGCTTTCTTGGGGCCTTGAACAACTAATAGCTTACCAAGGAAGCTCTCTATAAAGGAATAATTTCATCTTCCAGCAAGTTAGTTGTGAGCTAAAACAAAATCCAGAGAGCTCTTCTCTGGCATTACTTAGGTCCCCCTAGCTCCCTTTCCCAAAAGCACTATATAAACCTTTGACTAATGCTGCTATTAGCTTTCAAAGATGCAACCTTAAAAAATATGATTGCTTTGTTTCACAAAGTACTTTCAAGGAGACAGACTTCAGTACACAGCTGTAATTGGTATGAAACAGTTTCTGCTGTTTGAGGTCATCGCTGATGTTTAACTGCTTAGGAGTATCAAGCAGACATTAGCTCTGGGAACGATGTCCTTATGCTGCAGAAGCCTGATTCTATGCATCTTGCTCAGATAAAGGCTGTCAGGAACACTCCTTGAATGAGCAGCCTAAGTTCATACAACAAATTTTGAAGGCAACAAAAAGAAGAAAAAAAACCCAAATCAACCAATACAAACAGAATCTTGGCTCACAGTAACAAACCTACTTTGACAGAAAGATGCCAGATTTAAATGAAATTTCTTAGTAACAAAAAAATAAGTTAACTGTAGGATTCAATAGATCCAGTTCTCCAGTACGAGACAGATAAAACAGAACAACAGCTTTTGTGGTCAGCACGTATTCTTTTACTGTAGACTTGCTGCTATTCTGTAAGTTGCATTTGTCACCCAAGTCTATGAGGATGAAAACTCCAAATTCTACCTTGTGACGCAAATGTAATGCTATGTACACCATCACAGTTTTAGGTTCAAGTCCTACAACAGTTAAAGAGTCTATAAATAAAATACAGCAGCTTTTAAAAAATTCACATACTTTTGAGGTGATCTACTATCAACTTCAGCTTTTAGACGCAAATTCTCTCTTAAAAGGCTATTGTTCTCCATGCTCAGTTTCTTATTTGCCTAAGGAAAACAAAAAGGAAAATAATAAGTGTACAATAAAACAGAAATGACTTCTAATATTTATAGGACAAGCTGTTTCTGCTTTTTTTAAAGAGACAGAACTAGAAATGTGAAAGCAGGAAACAGCCTTCAGACAGGGACACCACTTAAAAATCATCATGGGAAATGGCTTGCAAAACTGAATAGCGAACAGACATTTTTAATTTATATTCCCAAAATACACTGCAAGTGTCCTATCTAGGGAAATAAACACAGCTATGTTAGTTAGTACAGAAAGTCATTAAGGAGATGTACTAATGGCAATTCCATGTTTTTTTTCCACATGACTAAATACGTTAAGTACATTAACATTACAATGTGCAGGTATCAGCAAAACTAATGTTGAACAGCTAAATCCATCCGAAATTAGATTAAGATTACTTTGGGTTGTTTTTTTTTTTTTTTTTTTTGGCTTCTTGTTTTTAAAGTAGTTATCTTATGGATGTAAATCCATTATGAGAAGCTATTTGCAGTCTTTCTTTACTTTCTTCCAAGACCTTATGATTAAGACTCCTGATTCACAACTCTTCTCACTCCTTGAATTGAGGTCAATTCCTTCTTCTCAGTTCAGCAGACGCTCTTGTTAACAAGGTACTTCATATAAAGAGAAGCTTTCCTGCTGCCCTGTTTCAGAACAATGAATGCCACCATCCTAACAAGTAGAAAGAACTCTCTGTACTTAATAGCCTACTCAATCTCTGCATGTAGAGAACTGCACCAATCCAGGACTTGTAATTCCTGGCCCCACTTAGAGAATGCTTCCACTGAATACTTGAAGTACAATCTCAAGTTAGACCTGAAGAAGGAGCTAAGAAAATAGGCTCATGAATGAAATGGTAGAACTCAGTCTCCCTAGTCTCCTTCTTCTAGAGGGTGCTCTAACCTCCAAGCCTGTAACCTGCAAGGCATATCCCCATGCAGTAGCATCTAGATTTATGATTTCACATAACCTCATCATTAGTGAGTGTGCTTCCTCTAATATTTCTATCACAGTGTCGGTATCAGTACTTTCAGATTTGCTACGAATCTCTTCAAAGTTACAATGCCTACTCTGAGAGTCTCTGTCCTAGGACACTGAAGGATAACGCTGACACATTTCCGCCCTCAGCCTGGTTTAGGGAATGACAGCAGCAGTATGTTCTGAGAGACCCTGTCTCACTTGAGAAGAGATGCACGTCTGAAGCTCCTGTGTCAGGTACTGTAGAGAACAAGGCAGTTTCTGGCTCCAGACAGATTTTATGTGGGAAAGAGGCCTCTGCTGTTCAGACTGGGCTTGGTCAGTGCACTCTTATTTCACAAGTCAAATGAGGTCTAAAAAAAAGCCAAGTGATTTTACGTATGTGCAGAATTGAGCAGCTGGTCTACACGAAACAGACCGAAAGAAAGCGTCTGCATCAGAGGTTTGGACTTGGTCCCTAAAACCCATCTAAGCCATTATTTGTATCTAATCCTTAACCAAAATCATAAATTCCTTAAAAACCTTTCATTGCTAAGGCTGAAGTTATGTTGGAGGAAAAAACCAAACCAAAACAAACCATCCCTCCTCCCCCAGTCTCTGCTATATTTTATCTTATCTATGAAAAAGAGTTATAAACCTCTGTCACCACAGAAAAGAGACATTACATTTTAAGGCTAAGGAAGAAAAATAGAGAACTCTTTGCAGGCAATACCCTTTAGCCAATTAGAAATTTCTCTGAAGCTTCTGAAGTATCCTCTCAGAGACCAGCTGTGTCTCTGCCTGTAAAGCTGAAGTCCAAGCCTAGCCAAAGTATTGAAAAAGCTCATCTTGGAAACTCGAGTTTACTTTTTGGTCACACTTTTAGTGTTTAATATGCAAAGATTTTATCTGGTTTAGTCAGGACCAGAATTTCCTTTAGATTACAAACATACAAATCTAGAAGTGATCCATTAACACTGACAACTAACATAGCAATGTAACACTGACAACTAACATAGCAATGACAGAACGGCATAATATGCACCTTTGAGTTTGAAGTGGAGAGAAAGTGTGAACACTACTAATTCTAAGAAAAGAAAAAAAACTGATCTTGAACATAGAACTTCAGTTTTGCAAGAAAAAGCTGCAGGCTTCCAGTGAAGGATGCTCTGATTATAAAATGCTGAAGCTCGTCTATTTTCGATCAACAGGTCAAGTTACTCTGTCTCAGCAAATTGCACCAAAAATATTGGCTAGCAAGGAGGGCAATAGTGCAAAATCTGCCTAAGCCAACTGTACTGTGTTTGGCCATTGAATGTTGTAAAATAGATATATTATATAGATTATTGCAAGCCTGAAAAATCTGGCCATCAATACTGGTGACAAGCACTACTATAATCCAATTACCCAGTCATAGAGTGACAGAGGAGTTGAGGAAGAGCCACACGCAAGGCTCACTAAAACAAGCAATAATATCTGACACTTGCAAATGGTGTATGGAAATACTATGATACATCAACAGCCACTGGAATACAATTTTTTCCGTTTTTTCCTGGATCTATGAGGTATCCAGAGGTCATGCCAGCTCTCACCCCTTCAACTAACACTATACTTCAAGATGGATTAAGAAATGTATTTTTTACCTCCTTTAACTTCTCTACGTTATCTATCACTTTTTCACATATATCGTTGGCAGCTTTCAGCTTTTTGCTCCATTCTTCTGGGGTTTCTGGGCCACTGGTACTTGCTTCATCTGCTGATTGGCTAGTTCCTTCATTTTGGCAACACAAAGCTGGTACTGTAGGATCCAGAAAAGATTTCAGTTGTGTCTGTAAATTGAGATTTCTGTCTCTCAGTTCTTCCACTTCTTTTTGCAGGGATTCTATTTCATCCTAAAGGTGTCAGAAATTCACAGGAATTAAAATAATGTGTGAGATTAATTAAATAATGCTGGCAAGTTTCCACATCACTAAAGAACCATTGGTTCTTTGGCAAGCCCAGATGCATGCCTTCACTCATGAAACTAAGTACGCTTATGTATAGTGCTCCAGGCACGATTTAAATCAATTTGCACACTCAGGCATAGGGAAGGTTTTAGTGAAGGGAATCCCTTGACTATATAAAGGACCCTGAATGAACTGGTGGGCAGTCCAAAAGCTTCAAAGCATTCAGCAACATTAATCTATTATTAGGGCGCTCTGTGGAAGGATTTCCTGTACAAGGAGTTCTTGAGGTTGTCCTCTGCTGACTCATTTGCTGTTATTTGAGAACAAGATGAGAGAGCCACTCTGAAACATTACATGTTCAGATGCTGAAAGTCTCAAGATTTAAAATGGACAGAACACTGCCTGGAAGAGCCTGCTCCAGCTGCACAGGAGTAGAAATATTTAAGGAAAGACTGAAAAACAAAGAACAAAGCTATTAGCTGTATCAATGTGGAGCCATAGAGAAGCAAAACCTACTATTAAAGGGATAAAAGTATCTAATTTATCCTGAATTTATCCTGAAAATGTCTTCTTTACTCTTTTCCAACTTAATACTGGCATTGCTCACATTAAGATTATGAATGGAGGCCATGTTATGGCGCTTACATAGATTCAAGATATATTTGCACAAATAATCAATCTCTACCACCCTCTTCCCCCAGAAAATAACAACAAAAAAATACAATAAACAAATCCCAAATAAACAATAAAAAAAACTCACAGCCATTTCAAAATAGATTCTCTTTTCTTTTGGAAGAGATTTATGTTATTCTATGCCCATTCGTGTGATTTTGGAGTTGACTTAAAAGAAACAAAGGAAACTCCCATCTTGTGACTCCTCTATGAAAGAAGCTGAGCTCCAGGCCAACTTGTCATAAAGACTTCCCCTGCATTAAGGATACATACAGCATCCGTTTCCTTTCTTTCATTCTCCTTGCTATAAGACAAGTTTCCTTGAAAAACGTGCGATGTCTTCACACTGCTGCTACTAAGGAAACAATAACTGAGAAGATAAACTAAACATATTCCTTATATATATATATTCCTTATATGCCTTTTAACCTTGTTCCTAGAATATTTTTCCAATCAGAGAGTAGAAAAACTTCCAAACATTCACCCACTCTCACAAAACACAATAAAGCAGCAGTAATGAAGTTAGTCTACACCAGAATATCCCAGGAGCGTTTCTTCTTTAAAAAGAAGTTTAGACTCCACAAGCAACACGGAATCATTCAGAGAATGTTTGTACCCAGCATTCAATATGCATAGAGGAAATGCATACTATCATGAGGTTGAATTTCCACAGGCTCTGGCTGTATTTGGCTACCTCTAGCTTAAAAAGAATATCGCTTTAACACTGCAGGATCTATCAGCCAACAGCAAACGCTCTTCCCTAGCCTCAGCTAGAAAGTGCAGTTTTAATGCATCTGAGTTCCATGTAGATTCAATATATAGCATTGCTCAAATTAAAAATACCAGGACTCAAAGCAGGAAGACAAAGCATACAGTAATTTAACAGCTGTTCATCTGGAAAGTCACAACACTCCCGTGTGCTTACCTCATATTCTTTGTGGAGCAATTCAAGCCTTGTTTTACGTAGGTGCTTTCTAACTGTTGGACTAAACGTAGGATCACTTTCACTCGTTCCTCCTAAAGCAGCACAGAAGAAAAAAAGCCACTATTATTATTACCAGCAATCCACCTCGCAGCGTTTTTTGTATTATCAGCTACAAATATAGCTAATATTGAACCAATCTACTACCATGGGAAACTACAACCTTACATTTTCGTAACAGCTTAGATGGAATCTATTAGTGATGTTTAGAAGACAAAATCCTGTCTCACAGCAGGAAGACAACATTTGAATTTTTTCAACTTTGTATTACCCTTTACAGATTCATGCTTTATTTAAGACCACACTGTTAAAACAAATATAAGGGAGGGTATTGTGGTTTAACCAGAAGGTATCTTAAGCACCACACACCGGCGCTTGTTTACTTCTCCCACTGGGATGAAGAATCCGAAAAAAAGGTAAAACTCGTAGTTTGAGATAAAGCGTTTAATGTGACAGAAAAGGAAGCGATAATAATAACACTGATAAAAGAACAAAGTAAGCAAACAATGCACAGTGGAATTGCTCACCACCTCCTGACTGATGCCCAGCCACTCCCTGAACAGGGTTCCCCCTGTTCCAGCGCAGCCTGGATCAGCCCATGACAAATGGTAGGGCTGCATTTCCACCCCAGGGGCAGTAATTTGAGGTGTACTGGATGCCCCTCCAAGCAAAAGCAAACTGGGGCCTGCACTCTGCTGCCAAAGAGACTGAGAAAAACACACTGGTGATATCAGTTGTGGCATACCACTTGGCTGCGTTTGACTCCAGTTCATACGGTAGTTCTAGCATGTCTGGCACATCAGCACTCGGTGGTGGCATGATGTCACTCAGGCCACGATAATCCACTGTCAGCCTCCACACTCCACTGGACTTCTGCAATGGCCATATGGGACTACTGAAGGGTGAGTGAGTCTGGCTCATGACTGCTTGGCTCTTCGGTTGATGAATCAGCTGATGAATGGGAATCTTGGAGTAATCTTTCTTAAAGTGCTGACAGGAGTCACTTCCAGAGGATGAGGGTTTGTTCCCCTTTTCCAATTGTTTTGTCAACGTCCCCTTCCTTAGAGAAGCATCCCAGATGCCTGGCTTTGCAACCCACTAAATCTAGACTCCTGGCCCCGCTATCCCAGCCTCCGAGCAGACAGGTGACTATGTGCTCACCTTGATAAGAGCCGAATTCTTTTCATGTAACTTATGTAGAGATAGGCATTGGGTGGTTCTTGTCTCATTTATAACCTCTGCCTCTTCCTCCTCCTGTTCTTATGATGGCTCTGCTTCACAGTAGCCTGTCTTATCTGCTTCCTCCTCCTTCCTCTTCTTCGTAGAAGTTTCTTTCCTTACTAAATGAGATGACTTTAGCATCCATTGTTTTGCCTTGTCTACAGGCACAACTGATACCTACACGGGTCAGTTTTCCAGTTCAGTTGCATGACCTGTTGCAGGGGTTAGAGCAGTGTTAAGTGCAGCTTGGTAAGCATAGACTCAGCCCCTGTATGTTGCAGTGATTTGAGTCTCTTTGGAATTGCGAGAGCGACAGCACGCCTTCTTCAAACATTTTACCCATTTTTAAGGATCCTGCATTTGTTCATGGAAGAAGTTCCAAAACATTGGCGGTGCTCACCATTCCAGGTGCCTGCCCGAACACTCACAATCAGGAACATGGTTATTCATATTCAACCCAGGAATAGATCCCTGGGACATATTTGTAAATAGTTGTTTAACCTTAAACAAGACCTGGAACACAATCAGGAGACAAAGCAATAGGAACATGTTGGTCTGAACATTCCAAAGATATTCAAGATTCTCAAGATCTACTTTACTTGCCTGGAAGAGAAGGAGAAAGGGAGGGATGAAGGAACAGAGGAAAGTGTCCCTCTTACCTCCACTACAAATTGGCTCCCTGAAGAGTAAAGAGTGTTAATTGTTAATAGTTTCTGATGGCTCCTGAAATATGAAAATGACAGCAATGCTGACTACAAAACCCAGATTAGTCTCACAACTGGTAATTTTAGCAGAGCACAGACCAGTATTATACAGTACAGCAAAATAATAACTTTAATACACAGCAAGCAAGGTGCTACACAACAGAACTTGAAGATTAGGAAAATCAATATTGTGATAAATTTGTGTTTACATGCTCCAGTCAGATCTATCGTTATTTCAACCCTTTGAGCCCCGTGTTGGGCACCAAAAGGTCTGTTGTAGTTTAACCCAGCAGGCAGTTCAGCACCATGCAGCTGTTTACTCACTCTCCAACTCTCAGTGGGATGGGAGAGAAAATGAGGAAAAAAAAAAAAGCAACCTGTGGATTGAACTAAAGACCATTATACAGGACAGGAAAGGAAGAGAAAATAATAACAGCAGTAACAAATATATAATAAGAATATATAAAACAAATGATGCACAACACAACTGCTCACCATCCACCGACTGATGTCCAGCCAGTTCCCAGAGGCAACCCCCGCCTGGGGCAACCCTGGTTTTATTGTTCAGTACGGTGTCATATGGTATGGGATATCCCTTTGGCCAGTTTAGGTCAGCTGTTCTGGCTTGGTTACCTCTCAGCTCCCTGTGCACTCCCAGCTTGTCACAGTTGCGGCAGCATAAGAAGCTGAAAAGTCTTTGATTTAGTATTAGTACTATTCAGCAACGACTAAAACATCGGTATGTTCTCAATATCATTCTCTTGCTAGATCAACAACCCTGCACTACATCAGCTCCTAGGAAGAAAGTGAACTGTATCATGGCCAAAAACAACACAGAAAGGAAAAAAGCACACAATAAAAACCAACACACATACATTTATTTAGCATATGACAGCATATTTTTGTAAAGGCTGTTCAGATATATATATATGTATTTCAATTAGAAATAAATAGCAGTGTTGGTATTTTATGTCAAGTCAAGATTCCAGTATTTCTCAGCCCTGAGGAAGTTCATATCCTCGCTCAAGTTTTGTAGCTTTGTCTCTCTTAAGCACCGTCAACACTTTCTTAAAAATAAAGCAAAAAAGACACAGTAAACAAAACCACAAAAACAACCAATAGTTAAAAAGAACACATACTCTTTCAAGATTGTGGATTTAAGTACACAAATTCTCGGCTACATGCTACCCTGTTAGGTCAACACATAGGTAAGATTATTTGAAGTTAGATTCATTTTATCCAGTTAAAATCATTGTCCAACCCACAATTACAAAAGAAAAAATAATTGCAGTGGTGGGGTGCTTTCTGTCTTTGAATAATCAAGTCATTATTATACACAGTCTTTGGAATTTTTATCTTATTATGCATGCTTCCAGTCAGATCATGCTTTGATGGAAAAAATACCCAGACATCTTTGAACCCCAAAGAATCTCCTCCAGCAGTAAACACAAAAAAGTTATTTCAAAGCCTCAAGTTGTCCTTACCTATAATTTCCTTGCAAGGATTTTCAGGTGTGATGGGAATCCTGCAAGCTGGGCACTGATTATTATTCTTCAACCAGACTTCAATACAAATGGAACAGAAGACATGGTTGTTGACACAGATAACCGGGTGACGGACCTTTGAGCATCAACAAGGAGGAGGAGGAGAAAAAGACCAAAAACAAACAAACAAACAAAAAAAAACAACAACACAACAGAAAGATGCTATGAATACTTAAAAACACTTTCAGATAATAGAATATAAAAATATACTACCCCAATCTCTCAAAGCAAGTCTAGACTTCAAGAGGAAAGTGACACTGCTGTTTCTGACTAGGAGTGGTCTCCTGACTTACAGCACCAAATTTCCCTATTACTGGTGGTACTACAGCTACAACCGCCTTTGCAAAATTAGAGATCCTCAATTCTGTGTGCTCATTAATACAGTATGAAAGCCATCTCCAAGAAGGGAAGCCAAACACACCAGCAAAATGATATCACAGTCCTACACAGAGGGAGACTGAAACATGTACATTCACTCATTTCCAAAAGAAAGGAAATGAGAGAGAGCTCCTAGCAACAACCAAGACTTTGCCTTGAGAGCTATCACTGAAATGATCATTACAAATTATCTCTAGCCTGTATAGAACCAGCTTTATGGAAATACACTTTTAAAAATGATATGGGCCAAAAATACAAACCAGAAATACAAACGAACAATCATTCAAGAAACGTATTGCTACCAATCATTAGAACAGAATGGGACAGCTTGAAGATCGGACATAGTTCCTTTCAAGAAACATTCCCCCTCCCTGTCAAAACAATAGAGTAAACAAACTTTTGCATTATTACTGCATGTTATTTGGGGCCAGATGGGATTCATCTGAGGAGCAGAGGGAGCTAGCTGAGGTGATTGCTAAGCTGGTTTCCACTATCTCTCAGCAGTCATGGTCAAGCAGGGAAGTTCCAGATGACTGGACGCTTGCGAATGTGATGCCTGTCATTAAGAAGATTCATAAGCAGAATCTGGGGAACTGGGGAACATATCAGATGGATGAGGGAAAGGCTGTTGATGTGGCCTACCTAGACTCCATTAAAGCCTTCAACACTGTCTTCCATAGTATTCCCCTAGAGAAGCTGGAAGCCTATAGTTTGGACAGGTATACTCTCTGTTGGGTAAAAAAATCTGTCTGGACATCTAGGCCCAGAGAGAAGCAGTGAATGGAGTTAAAACCAACTACTGACCAGTCACGAGTGATGTTCCTCAGGGGTCGATATTGGGGCCTATTCTATTTCATAGAATGGCCTGGGTTGAATTTAATACCTTTATTGAT
>PPHD01019727.1:0-13966 GCA_002909625.1 Bambusicola thoracicus
TGACCTCCCTGGGTCAGCCGTCCATCCACATTTTCTCTACAGAAGTTGAGGCTATGGTGCTGCATTTTTATCATAGAATATTTGTCATAGGAAAGGGATACTGTTGCACCTTTTGCTCTAAAAAAACACTGATCATTTTTACTTTTAAAGAAAAAAATCTCTTATATTTATACTTAGGACATTGTATTTACACTAATCTACACTTTACCTAAGATACTTAATACAGGGTGCTGTCCCTGGTGACTTGGCCAGGCTGGACCAGGCTCTGGGTAACTTGATCTATCTGTGGATGTCCCTGTTCATTGCAGGTGAATCAGACAAGATGACCTTTAAAGGTCCCTTCCAGCTCTGGAGATTATCTGGTTCTATGGTTCTAGAATCATGAGCCACAACATAGGCTTACTGTCTGGCAGTTTATGTGGGTGTCAACAGTCAGAAAAGGTCCAGAACAGTATGGGAAGCACCTGAGAAATACAACCTAAGAATTTTCTCTGTAATTTATTATTTATAGAAACTTTATTTTACAGAAGACAGGATAATTAAGTAAAGTAGCATCTTGAAAGAGCTACAGTACAAGTGAGCTGGAGAATGATCATGACTTAATTTCGTGGAATCATGCTGGGTAGAAAGGAAAAAGAAGTAGTCATGGCATTAACACAGTAAAAGCTCCAATTAGTGTCATTACCAAATGCTCCTACTTTTTTTACCTGCGTGGCAGCAGTAACAGCATATCCTATAGCTACATGAAAGTTTTTTTCGCCAACATTTGTTTCAGCATCATTCTGTTTTTGTTTGCTTGTTTTCAAATATTTACTGGTAAGCTCAGTAAAAAGCCTTGAAACTTTTGAAATTTGATTCTCTTCCTTAGTTAGTGAACACTCAAGTGGTGATTCAGTTATTCTTCCCAGAAATACAAGGTCCAAAATCTGTGTAGTATATGCCGCATTATGCAACAAATTAAAATTTACATTTTCTAAAAGATATATCTGTTATGAACCGTCACTGATAGGTATTGGTACTCTGCAAGTCCTGACTTCCATCAGACCTTTTTGCTCCAGTGCTACAACTTGTGCTGATCCCCTTGGTATGGGAGATTTGCTGCTGGGAGGGTTTCCGTTTTGGTAGAGGTGGACCAGTGCAAGTCCTAGAACAGGCAGGAAGACTAGGGTGGAATAGACATCAATTCCTGTTATGGACAATTTCAACTCATACAAATAACAGCTTTGCTTGTATTTACTAGATACCTATCTATCGCTTTGAGTGCATAAGAGTATGGATGCTTGTGGCTATCAACAGGAAAATGTCCTTACATTAAAGACAGCGCCTCAGGGATACACTCATGTATTAGAGCAGTGTATTAGGGAACCATGCCAAATAACAAGAGCAAGACAATATCCTGCTCTTCAGCTTCCATATGATAATGGCAGGTGGGAAGTGGAGAGAATACAGGATAGTACAAGCAAGCAGAAATTTCAGCCCTTTGCAGATTAGATTGCTAGCTCTACTTAACCCAGTTACGTGCCACTTCTGGCATGTTTTCAGACTTCCACAGCTGATAGACATTTTATATCTTCTGGCAATGCAAAAGCCATACATCTAAAACAATTGATCTTAATCAGTTTGTGTTCCCTTCTAAGCTTTGTAGAGGCTCTGAAGTGGAACATTAACTGTATCATGAAATACAGTGCTGTCGAAAGGCAGTTAATCTGTAACCTGCCAATCCTCGGGCCAAGAACATTTGGAAATGTAAAGTGTCGCCTTTGGGAGGAATAGTAAGCGCAGAGAATTCTGGTGTGTGGAAGAGGTGAAAGTCCAAGACAACTATTGAACGTTTGCCTCAAAAGGATTTTATAAATGATTCAAAATATATCTGCAATGTACTGTGGGACAAAGTCAGATGTTGTGAAGGGAAACTTCTATTTTTTCCTACTTTTTCTTCCTTCCTGAACTTCGGCAAGGCTGCAAACATTACTGCGGTTTACAAACTTCTCTGAGCAATGTATTGATGAAGAGAGACAGGAAAATGGGGAACTCACACTATACAATTTGAAAGGAAAAACTGAGGAAAGGAATATGTTTTTAAAAGATTTCCTGTGTAACTGCAGATAAACAGATGCAGGTGGAAAGCGAAAGAGGAAACAGTGTAACTCTAGCAGCAGCTTTTCTGTAAATACAATCAACAAGATAACCAATGTGCCTGCTACTGGCTATCCAAAGAAGTGATGCAGCCACTCAGTAAACTGCACTGCAGTTAATCGCACCTTTGTTTTCACTTTTCTTTCAGATTATTAACAAATTTTAGCCATTATTTAAGAAGCATTAGGAGGTCAAATTGTGATGATCTTCCTCTGTTGTTGATAAATATTTTTCAAGAATAGAAGATTCATTTTGCAAAGACCATCAAGACATCAAAATGCGGTATGACTTAGATTTAGAAAAATGTGGAAAACAAAAGAACATAGATGCTAAAAGCAAAAGTGAAAAAAAAACCACCCATGAGGTCATTTGAATGTGTTATTTACTTAAACTGTTTCACTTGGTTTGTTATTCTATCATAAAAATGAGAGTTGATAAAGTGAAATGAACTGTTTCCAGACTAATTTCCAGTCTCAAAAAATCATAAGCTCTTGTTCAAATGATGTCAGCAATTGCCTTATTCACATTGCTTGAGCATTTTTCCAGATTACTTTCAAAAGTAAACCAACTTTTAAATTGCACTTTGATTGCAAATGCTGAGGAATTTTCTCTGAACCACTTGGGCTGCTACCAGGTTACCTTTAACAGCTTCTTCTGTTTGGTATGGTCAAGTTCAACTAATGTTTCTATGTGGTAGCAAATCTCAGAAACTAAAAGTCAAGTCTTAAAGAGAGGTGTTCCTTAGGACCTTACACAGTAGTGTGTGTAAAGCAAGTATGCCCATATCCAAGTTTTTTCTCTGTCTTTTCTCCTGACAGATGGAGAGGATTGCCCAAGTGCCTCCTAGCAATGAAGGAGTGGAAGAGCAGAGGCAGCTGGAACTAATTTTCTACTGCTGGGAATTAATGCAGCTTTGCTAGAGTTGCTGGAGTTACTCAGATTTATACCAGTAGGGAATTTGGCCCATGGACTTGGGGGGGAGCTACAGAGAGCAACTCAGGCATTTTCAGAGAGTTACTGTAGGCACACAGAGGGATTCTGGCTTTTTGCTTGTAGTGAAAAGATAATGTGTGCTATTACATGCAGATGCTGGTGGTTTGTAAGCTAGAGGTGTGAAGATTGCTGCACACTGTCAAGATATTGCTGTAATTAATTTCTCTTTCAGTGACCTTGTTAGATGAAGTGGTTCTCAGAGAATGATTTCCTGCTACAGAAACCTCCCAGTGAAGGACCTGCAAGTACATGAATATTAGGTATATGTGATTGTTTTGTAGTTAGAGAAGCTCTGAAGTACAGTCTTGCCATAGGTCACAGGAAGATGACAGTAGCACTAGGAACAGAGGTAGAGTCTCCTCCCTGCTTTGAAACTTGTAAATATACTCAAGATTATTAATGTTCTTCATGGGAAAATGAATGGAATGAGTTTAGCTCACTTATTTTTACATCTGACTTCTGCTTTTGTCTGCTATTCCTATCCGAAGACTTTATACTACGTATGCAATTAGTAGTAGTTTTACTTCTCAAGGTCATTGATTCTGTAACTGCTTCAAGGCAGCATCGTCCTTGTGGCAAAGTTATTTAAAAGTACTTCCCTTGAACTATGCCAACTGCTCCACATAAAATGCTCCCTAAAGTGAGATAGAATCTCATAATGAAGAAGCTAATCCTGCCTTCAAAATCATTTTGGACTAGAAAAGAACATTGGTGGTGTCATCTCCAACTTGCAGCAGTGTAAATGAGATGTAGTAACAGGATCCATTTAACACATGACTGATCCTTCATCTGGAAGACATTTGCAAGGAAATGGACTTAATGATCTACAAGACTTTTATGTCTAATTTCTGTGACTCATTTCATATACAAAGATGGTCTAGGAAGCAGCCAGTGACTCAGAGCAGGTGTATCTCTGGCATATAAAATATCCATTTCTTCATCCTGACAAAAATTTCTAGTAGCCTTAGGAAGTTTGTCTGCACCATTACTTCTAAGCTATATCTTTCTCAGCATTTTTAATTAAACATTTTTATTTCATGTTTTTCAGAAAGAGATCTCTTGAAGTCTACCCAAAATAAAAGGTATTTTTTATTTTTACCTTTACTGAAAGTATTTATTGTAATGCTTGGACAAGAATCAACTTTAAAATGCACTTACATGAAAACTGAGCAGCTCCAACTTCACCCAGCTCAGTAGAATGACTCAAAATTGTCACTTTCTAATGTCAGTCAGACTATGATCAACAGAAACACTACAGAAAGAGTAGTGGTTCCATTCATATTAACGAAGCTGGTCTGGTTTTCTACAAATATTAATGGGATCAGATTTTTGATCACTATTTCTGCTACTTTTGATAATCTTTTTAAAGAAAGACATGAGAAGGTAAAATGAGCTAGACTTGTTTTCTAAGGTAAATGGTTCTTTCTGTTTAAACAAGTCTTTATTTGATCTGTGTCTGCTGCAGAATTAGATCATACACAACACATACACGTTAAGAAAATTGTGTATAAAGTACAACGAAGTATTTGCTTGATTAAAATCTTGAAGCAGGTGCAAAAGTATTTTGTATCAGCTTTCCTGATCAAATATCATTCTGTCAGTCCCTTACCTGCTGAGTGAGATCTTCCTTTTTGTTCATGTCCACTTCATTCTAGTTCAAGTCACCATTAGATATGGCTTGGTAAAAGAGTAGTGTAAAGACATCTCATATTTATAGACACAGACACAAAAAAGGTTAGTTAAAACAAAACTGCTGTAATGTTCTTTTCCCAGAAAGCCACACGAATGACAAACCACAGAAAGCAGCCCTGATGTGTCATGGCCAGGAGCACTGTTTTCTGGAACACTGTTGAAGTAGTAAACTGACAAATGCACATTATTAACTGCCTGCCTGCATGGAAACAAAGACAACTGAGTATAAAACTGTTTTGCTCCACTTTTCTCCTCCTGAAAGGGGGTGTTGTTTTTTTTTGTTGTTGCTGTTCTGTTTTTTGTCCTGCAGCAAACCATTTTTGTTCTAGAACAGAAGCTATTATTAGGCTTCGAGGTAAAACCTGTGTGGCATTGTAACAACAGTATGTTACTGGGGCACGTGGGTAGGAATTTGAAAGGTACAGCTCGCTATAAGAGCAACACGCAGTGCTAGACTGTCAATCAAGGTGTTTACATGTTGCTAATTAATACTGATGGATCTGGTTTTAGTAGATTTAGGGAGAAGGGTCTTTTTTTGCATTAAGTCTCTAAAAATATATCAAGGATTAGGTAGCTAAGTTGTTTTCCTTATACCTCTTCAGTTGTCAAGTTTAACATGGATTTAAAGGGGCATGTTTAACTGATGTTTCGTTCATTTAAATTCCTTTAGCTTATATAACATTAGAGGATGAGTGTGTGTGCTTAAAACAGGCCCCAGGCAGCTGATCATTGTTAAGAACTGTGTTAAGCATTGTGTTAATATGACATTTAATCCTTAAAAAAAAAAAAAAATGGTGTGGCAATCTTTTGTGTGCTTTAAAAATAAAGTGTTCAGTTCATTAAAATTATCTCATAAGAATAATGACTGTGGGTTAGGAACTACAGTTCAGAAAAATCTCAGGCATCTTCAGTGAACTTTATAAGTGCTCAAGTCCCAGAAGATGATTCTGAAAATCCTTTTTCATCTTGGAGTCACCAAAAGGCCAGAGCTTTTAACTCTGCAACTCCATCTGCTCAACTGCTATGGCTGTCCTCATCCTAAGCTGCCCCACTTGTCAGAAATCAGAGCAGATCAACAATTCTATAACTCTGCAAGTTTATCAATATTCAAGAAATGAGCTTACTTAGAAAACTGTTAGCAATGTAACATACTAAAAATGCTTTTTCCAGTTTATACTGGCTACAAATTCATACCTAATATTGTTATTAGTAAATCCAGTTCATCAAGTGTATGCACTTGGTAGCTTAATATTCTCATAGGTACATGTTATTTGTGGCATCAGTGGAAAGGGAGCCCTAAGAGAATAAGCATGTTCTCTGTCGGAGAGGCCGAGATTTACACAAAATGTTCCTTTTCTTTTAGATTATAGCATTGATGTCATGAGTTTGCGTAATTATTTAATTCAAATATGCTGGGCTTCAGCCACTAATTTTCAAATCTAAAAACCCAGACACCTTGGAACTACAACACAGAGACCAACAGAATGATCACTGGATATTTTAACTACAGATGCTTTGTAGACACTATGATTAGTATGCATTAATGAGAAAGTGGAAACTGCTCATTATCCAATTAGCAGCTCTTCAGTAGCTAAAAGAGATACAGCCTCTCTTATGACAGCTATGGTAGCAGATAACTGCCAGTTCAGGGAAGCTGTCTGCTGGCTAGCTGCCAACTTCTCACTTTATCTTCACATTGTTTTACAATTGTTTCTGATTCCAGCTACAGAAGTCAGGGTTTATTTCGTTTCATGTGTTTTCCAAAGTGAAGATGAAAGTTATCACTGCTCGCAATCTCCTCCCATTCAAATTGGTTTTCCAGTTGTTTTGTTTTGTTTTGTTTTGTTTTTTTAGGAAAAACTACTTCTCCAGAAGAGTGGTGTCAGGTTCTGAAACAGGCTGTCCGGGGAGGTGGTGGAGATACCGTCCCTGGAGGTGCTCAAGAAACATTTATATGTTGCACTGAAGGACATGGTTTAGTGGGAAATATTGGTGATAGGTGAATGGTTGGACTGGAAGTTCTTGGAAGTCTTTTCCAACCTTGGCGATTCCATTATTCCAGAAGGAGAAGTTTCTATATCCTCTAATTCTAGGTAGTAGAGAATCAGGCTTCTTTTTTTCCTCACTGGTGTAGGTTACCTTCAGTTGTTAATTTAAGTGGGTTTCCTGGAATGCCTAAACTATATTAGATACAGATTCCACATCTTGAATAGGTCTTGAATGGTGCCTAATGCATCCCAGGCAGGAGGAAGAGACGATTACATCCTGTAATCTGCTCATAAGCCTGGAAAATTTACCAGACTAACTTTATCACTTCCTTTTATCACATAGAATGTGTGGGTTGCATCCTGACAAGCATGGCAAAGTCTGCCTATCCCCCCTAAAAGAAGTGGCTTGCACAGTGTCTTTTCCTTCACTGTTTCTTCACAACTGTGATAAAAGATATTATTCATCAACAAGATTTTGTGGAAAAAGTCAGTTATAGTCTACGTTGCTGCCTGTAAACTGGAAACACAATTAGAAGTTGGTACTCATCCTTTCTCAATTACTGAAGCTATCTTTCTGCAAGGTTCTCCTTTAGGACTTCTTCCTATGATTTTTCTCTTCTAGCACTCTCACAGGAATGCTTTCACTTTGCTTCACTGCATATTTCCTGTATCCTTTCATTCACTGACCAGTGCTTCTTGATTTCTATTCCAATTAGGCAGCCAGCAGTGCTACTATGAAAATTGCTCACTCTTGTGTTTGTAGGTGGCAAAAAATAGGCACGCACTGTACTCAAAGACATGGAGAGGACTGAGAAGCTGGCCTAAGCTACATTGGAAGTTAATGAGGTTAACTTTTTTTTTTATCGATGACATATAAGTAATCTTAACAATAGGTAATAAGCTATTATTTCATACTCATAAAAACTACAGTTGGCAGAAAGATTGATCACTGGGAAGTTTAGCATTGTTTACATTTCAAATAATGCCTTAATATACGCTCTCCATAATTAAAGCATTAAAATTAAATGCCAGACCTCATTATATCTCTCCCAGTTCATTGTCTTTCATATAACAAATGTGCAAATGAAATGCTGAGAGCTGTTGTTTATTTTACTCTTGACATTACATTCAATTAATTTTCTATGTTGAAATTTTAAAATTACTTTTCAGATTATAAAGGACCACTAGTTACAATGACAATTCTGTCATTCTGTGAATCAAAGTGATAATTTTACACGAATATCTAAGCTCTTGTAAGTTTTATCATCCCTAATACATCCCTATAATCATGTATTCTTTCCTTCTTTGCACTGCTGCTTCTATCTCATTAAGTGACTGGAAATAATTCTTTTTCCTTTATCTATGGTTTTGTTTTTGTTTCTAGGTCATTTTGGTGTTTTTTTTATTTCAGTCTCAAAAATTGAATTTCTCTTACTGTTCTTCATATATTAAGTAGAGCTTTGTGCCAAAAGTCTTCCTTAATCTATAATCTTGTCTTTGCAAGACCTACACTAATTTACTAGCTCCTGCATACAGCTGCCACTAAAAATAAGTAAATAAATAAGAGATTTACAAAATAGTGCTAAGGGATTTAGACAGTGAAAAATACAACATTGGAACTAGAAAAAAATCATAACTAGAACAACGATTTCTGTGCCCATAGCTCTGCCCCATATTCCTTCCTCCCCATCCATTGCTGCCACCATTGCAAATTGTGCTCAGTTCCCTGGCAGTCACACACCATAACAAGGCAGATGATGCAGTGGGTACACTGAGCTGCACAGCTGGACATTCATGTCCATGCTTTCCCCTGGAAGGCACCACACAGGAAGCCCATCACACCAAGATGGTGCCAAGGTATGGTGCAGGCCATGCTGCAGTCTGGAAAGGGAGAGCAAGTAAGCCAGGTGCAAGGCACACCGCCCAGGGAGCACTACAGTCTGCATCTGGCCCTGCAAGATATAATTAGCAATTAATCTAGATTCACGTATTATTATCTGGATTTAATTTAATGCCTAATCCTAAAAGACATGCTATGTGAGCATCACTAATACTATTCCAGTTTTACAGCTGTCTTTATAACGCTATCTAGCTGTAACATACTCTTGAGATGAACTGGAAGAAGCTTCATCGTGGAAATGGCACAGCAGAGGTTCCCACACCATCTCCTACAACTGCTGGGGTTTTCCACATTAATTTTCTGTCTAAATTCCTAGTAGATGTAACAGACCTTACTTGACTCACCAACACAAGTGTCACAGGCTGACATGCTGTAACAACAGATCCTTGCATCCATGTTAATTCATTTCAGAGCCTTGCAAATTGAGGAGGCCATGAACCCATGCTGAAAGAAGGTTAGATGGTTACCACTGACTGTCAGCGTAGGCTGTTGTCACTTCAAGGTGCTTTGGTCTCACAGAATTGTTTGAATTGGAATGGAACATTTAAAGGTTATGTGGACCATCTCCTCTGCAATGTACAGGGACACCTACAGCTAGATCAGGTTGTTCAGAGCCCTGTGAACCTGACCTGGAATATCTCCAAGGATGAGGCTTCTACCACCTCTCTGAGTAACCTGTGCCCATGCTTCACTACCCTTATCGTAACAAATTATGATTAAATTCATTATCCATCAACTATCTCCAACCTCATCTCCCTTGCCTCATGTCTTCTGTGTCCTCTGGGTTACCACAAAAAGACAGCACAACAACTATCAGAACTCATTCAATTTTTTCATGGTTACCCCTATGCACATTGCCTCGCCTGATGCAAAAAGGGGAGCATGGTGACACCAGCAGCCTTGGTCCTCTTCTTGGATGTAGGAGGGAAGTTTAGATATGTCTTGACAAAGCTTCCAAATTCTCCTGGATTAAACCAAACAACAGCCTGCAAGCTGCCTCTGACACATATTAACACAGTAGTGAGAGGTGCTCCATGGAAATACAGTACTAAAAGGAGAAACATCCTTCAAGTATTTGTTCTTTCAAGGACAAAAATGTTCCAATGTCCTTGCATTGTGCAAATATTTCAGCCTGCATTGTAGATGACTTGTCAAATACATTTGATGAGGAACTATCAGCTTTTCATAGCATAAAGTTGTATTGAAGTGGTGCGTAACATGGGAAAATTAGGAGCTGTAGTGCATAATCTGAGATTATTAACAATATTCATGCTAGTTGGACTCCTGTCCTTAATTTTCTAATTGCCCGACCTAAAAGTATATGATCTCATTGAAAAAGGAAAATTAATGGTGTCTACTGCTTTTATTTAAATTTATAAATTGGTAAAATAAAAGAAATCAAAGAAATACTTATTTGCCCATATTACACACTTCCTTGTAAAGAAATGTTTATAGCTGTTATGTTTACAGTCTTTCTCAGGTTACATCTGGAGTTTTAAACCTAAGAGAAATTAACTTTAAGGTAATCTCTGGAACAGTTTTTAGTATTTTATGAATCAACAGGCATTCTGAATTGGGTTATTATGCTTACTTTAAACTTGTGTAGTTCTTTTCGTTGAAATTTGATCCCAGATTTATTAACCTAATAAGCTGGACATTTTGATGCGTTTATGCTCTCACACCGTAACTCCAGTATCCTTTATTTTTATCTCCTCGGTAAATCTATCCACCTTGAAAATAGATGCTCTTTCACACTACTTGCATGCAAAGAACATTTGGTTTACTTGCATTCACAGGTGCCTATTTCCTTCTTCCCAGTAGATTATTTCTGCTGTTCATACAGAAAAGAGCCTCTTTCATTTGTTAATTTAAGTACCCATCTAGGGTGTAGTAGATAAAGTTTCAATACAACTTGTGCCTGAATGGATTTAAATATACATGTCTTCCCTAACAGTCAGTCCAACAGCTGCTTTTGCAAGAAGAATAAGGAACAATGGTGCTTAATCTTCCTTGTCAGAATTGTTCCATTTAAAGTAAACTGATTACAAAATCATTGGTTCAGATAAAGGACATATATCAGCTTAATTCTATATATCACTAGTGAGCAACTTTTTTAGACAGACAGAGGACCTAGTTTAATCTCTGCCTCAGTAAAAATGGTGTATTTTACACTTAAGTTATTTTCTACCTAGTTTTATACCATGTAGATTTTGCTTAGATGGTGTGAGTTACCTTCCCTTTGGATGATGTTTTTCAGTCATAGGGGATTACACCATGATCTGTCACATCAGTGGGAATCCAGTAGTATTTATAGGATTTCCATGAAGTGATTAAGACGACAGTAATAATTCTACCCCGAACCAAATGGCTTAGAACTTTAAATGGTTATATGAAAAAGATGCATCTCTTCTAGCCTCCATGAACTCAGGTCTGATAGGAGTAAGGGAAAGCAGAAAATCATTTTATATTTAATCTCACTTTGTCATATGTAATGCAGACCTGATTATTTACTTCGCCATTACTTTATCCCCTTTCCTATTCACAAACTCAGATTTCCCTTCTAGAGAAGCAAGGTCAAATGAGGGATGACATACACCCAGTTCTTGTCCTGACTTGGAGTTGGAACACATTCAGGAGAAAAACTCTGCAACCTGAACTATGAGTGGGATTCAAAGCATTCTTGTCCCCTGCTAGATATGCCTAAAAAACAAAGAAATAAGCCTTGTAGAGGTTAAATAAGGAAGATGCAATATCAATCCATGTTAAAATATGACTTTGGCAAAAGAAAGGAAATAAAGCTATACTGAATTGGGAATCTATTAAGCCTTATATTCTTCAACTGCAAGTGAATTTTCTCTTCCAGACCAATCAGTGTGACAGAGATTGAGAAGAAAACATGTTTTGTGTTGTAAGTGGAATGAAATTCTTCTCATACTCTGGCAACCCAGACATCTCTTTTCTACCATGGTCAGCTGAACCTTGAATGATAACAGTATTTTAAGTAAAATGTAAACTCCAGTCCAATTGGCTGGATTTGCAATAAAAATGCAAAGGCTACTTACAATGCACATTATGCATTGTAATGCAAAGTCAATGAATAACAACATAAAAAAGGTGTAACTATCTCAGAACACTTTTCATCTAAGTACTTGTATTGATATTGCTGTACCCCTTTTATCTGGTAGCTATGTAAAGATTGGATTTTTTATTCATAAAAATCTTCTCCCTAGTGATCTGAATACCACACTTTTAGTCCTTCATGCTTCTATAAAGATGCTCTCAAAAGACCCAAAGAATATCACAACAGCGTCAAACATTTAATGTAATTCTACTCAGATAAAGAGGATTTTTACAATGTGGAGAAAGGTTTGTCCCTATGACTGTTAAAAAATCTCACGCTCTTAGATACAGGGATAAACAGTAACTTTTGTGCTTTCAAGGTTGAACTCAGGGAATTAACTGCACATTTTCAATAGCTTTAATGAAGGTTGTATGACTAAAACATTATTCATCTTTCTACAGTCATCACACATGAGTCTTGGGAAAGAAGGAAATAGGGGATCAATGAAAAGAAGATGAGATTTTCGAGTTAATTAAAATGTGCATCTGCAATCACTGTATTTATCCTTTTTTATTCATAAATACATTTGGGATTTTTTTTTTTTTAATTGGAAATCCCACAGTTTTAGAAATAAGTTAAAAAAAAAAAATCACCCTAGGCAATAAAGACATTCAGCTTCACCAAAACTGTTATGTTTAGATGGACTTGCTGGTTTATACTGAAAATGGTGATGAGTTATATCACATATTTACACAAGTTAAAGGGCAGCATGTCTTCCAAAACATGATCAAACAGCTTAGCTCAGATCAGGTCCATGGTTTCCATGCTAATTATCAAAATATGGCCAAAAAACTAGAGCATTTGTAAGTAGGTCTTCATAACATCTTTCCTCAGGGTAGGTACCTTGTCATCCAAAATCTGAGAAGACGACTCTCTAACTCCAATGTCGTGTTAGAAAGTGCCTTTCCTTTATTCGTCATGATATGAATTGGACAACTTGACAAACAAGCTCAGTCTCTCAGAGTTCAGGTTCTACATTTAAATAGTTAAGACGTACATATGCAATACATTGACATACGTACTCATTCTTTTCCAGGAACACATTAATATACGCTAATATCCCTCTGGGCATGCATAGTTGCATTTAGGGTGGTCATATGCCCACTTACTTTATCCCTATTTTTCCACCATCAGATTCATCACTGAGACTTTTAGCTGACCTTCAGCTGTTTTTCCCCCATTTGGCACATTTCTTTTGGTTGTTAAGCCATAATCAGCAATTTCCAAGACCATATATGTGAAAATCCAGGGAAAACATCCTAGCACCTCATGAAATGCAAAGATAAGTAGTCTATTATGTCTCCGATGCTTTTGTGAAGCAGAATTAAGAGAAAACAGGGCTGCTCACACACCAAGCAAAGGGAAGTTTTAGAATTAGCGCTCATTGATTCCTTTTGCTAAACTAATATGTTGGTCCTTAAACTAATAAACAGATCCCTATTGCTAAACAAACCAGCCCATATCAGCTTACCTTCCCTTGTCTTTACCTAACTTTAACATTACTTTTCCTCTTATGGAAAAAAAATATGTCGTTAAAACATGTGTTGTACTATGCTGAGCCAGAGCTGAAACTGAATATCTAAAGTTACACCAATGCAGAAAATGTAAATTGTTGCAAATCTCATACATATTCAGAATTCACATAGATGCAAATAACAGGGGCTCTAAGCAAGCACACAGGTGTATGCAGCCTGGATTGGGAAAGATCATGGCTAAGACTGTAACAAACGCAGTTAGGAACAGCATAGATAAGGCAGCTGCGTGACAGGTCCTACTCTTTTAGGCTTTCCTTGAGTTATTTCCCCTTGGTTCTTCTCAGCAGGCAATGTCTACTAAATTCTCCTGTCTCCTCCTCCAGTGGAATTTGAAAAAGTTCAGATGAATTTGATTGAATTCAGGAGAGCTGCATGCAGATAAACCTAAAAAAAAATTGTTCAAAACATTTTCTGTATTTCATACATTCTAAAAAGAAGTAATAGTTCAAGGCATACCTAAACGAAGTCCAGAATAGAGATGAGTTCTGTAGGAATTAGACCTTTTCAGTCATTCCACTGAAATCTCAGGTGGACATATTTAGGCAGAAGGGCTTAAAGGAGAGATACTAAACTTCTAACCCTTCAATCTCAACTGGAAAGC
>PPHD01019728.1:0-13966 GCA_002909625.1 Bambusicola thoracicus
CATAACAATGAATCAGCTTCCCTATCCATCCTCATCCAGCAGAAACTCTGAGAAACAACGCACAAGATAAAGCACGTAAGAGAAAAACAAAATGATGAAATTACAAACATTTCTTCGCAATGTAGAAGCCAAAATGGATCTCAGTATTCTTTAAATGGATGAACTGTCTGCAGAGTTAAGTGGATGAAAGTCTCCCTGGTACTACGTGTTTGGTCATGATCATACTGCATGTATAGTTTTTATTATTTGTTGAGCACATACATGATTTAATTGGTATGCTGCTTTATTTAAAAGTTCATAAGCCACAACTACTTCTCAGCTTGCCTGGTGCAAAACTATGGATGCAAAAATAAATGGCAGAGTAGAACCTCCATTTACATCCCCCAATTCCCATGACTACAGAAGAATCACAAGTACAGTAGGTATTTCAGAGGTTTCGTAAACATAAGATTGACTTCTGTTCCTGACTGCTCTTACTGCACTGACTTCCCAGACTTCACAAATAGCCCTTAAAAACTAGCACCAAGATGAGCGCTTTGACACAAACAGGAAAGACAGAACCGGGCATAAGCTGGTTATTACAGCAGAACTTACTCATCACCAACCTTTCATATTTCCAGCTCTGATCCCCAGAAATACTGGCTAGTTTTGAGAGGTCGATGTGCAATACCAGAGGGATGCAAGCTTTTACAGTAGTAAGTGTAGAAACTGCTTCTGACAGAAACAGGCTTATAAACACTCAGCACCTGTGAAAGCCACAGTCTGTATCTCCCTGATTAGGCACACAAAATAGGCGTCTTGAAGGCTCAAGCCTGTACCTTCATTTGATTTAATTACTTCCTGCAGTCAATATGTTGAAGGAAAAAGTAAACATTTGGAAGGCTTTTCTGCATCTTCTTTGAAGAAGGAATGCAAGCTACGTAACTTACAGTGTCAAAATGCTTCACTCATCAACATGTCTCACGACCGTTACTTTAACATCCACAGGGGAAAGTCTGAGCTGGCACAGACAGTAACCAGTACTATCAAGAGACTTGTCTATGCATTTCTGCACTCAATCACACTCCTCCAGGATCAAACTCAGGTTTGTGGTAATGCTTCTACTATGAGTGGCTAAAGGGCAAATTATGCATTTGACCATTATTTTGGTCAGAAGAAAAGAAATATACATCCCAATTTCATGAATATTAATCTGCCTTCATTAGTTGTTCTTAAAGGCTCATTTCCTTGTGTCTGTAGAGTTACATTTCAAACACATTTCAGCCTCTAAAACTGCAATGGAGAACCTTGCCAGGAATTAGTCAAGAAGAGAGGCTTGCTCACTGTAGCTGGTTGGCCTTAGGACAGAACTTGTCAATTGAAAAACAATGAAACGAATGTGGCCCAACTTAGTAGCAGATAATTGTTGGTTGGCAGACAGCATTAAGCCCTCTCTTAAGCTAACCTCCACGTGATCAATTCCTTTTATCTAATTCATTATTTATAAGTCATTCATCCAGTCTCCTCACTTAGTACATATTTAATTTTCACAACACCTGTTCATCAGAGACATAAACACCACCATTTTCCCAAGTAGGTTGTGGATGCCCCATCCCTGGATGCATTCAAGGGCAGGCTGGATGTGGCTCTGGCAGGACTGGTCTAGTGATTGGTGACCCTGCACATAGCAGGGGGGTTGGAGCTAGATGATCATTGTGGTTCTTTTTACTCCAGGCCATTCTGTGATACTCATTTTATTCTATGATTCCATTCAGGCCAAGGTGGGGTTACACGACTCTCCCTTCCCAAACATTCAGTAGGCATCAGTGGCAAAGACTTGAACTGACAAGCTCATTTTCATCCCTTTTTTTCTCTGTAATCTTTAACATTTCGTTTGACACTCTGATCACAAGTTGAAGTGCTAAAAAACACATGTATATTTCTACCTCAAGGCAGAGCTGGCAGGACTCAGTGGGGAAGACTATATCTGTTGGAGATTTGAATCTCTTTAGGAAATGAATCACTTAAATCATGCCCCTCATAGAATTAATATTAAAGGTCATCAACTGAGTTCATAAGTCCAATTAACACCAAAGGAAGCTGAACAGCAAAATAGTCTCATTTAGCCGTCTGAAAATATGCCCAATAGATCTCTATTAAACTAATTAAAGAATGACATTCCAGACTGAATGTCCAATCACTGCACTTCCTTGGGGAAAAAGCATCCAAGGTGCTCCCAAACACAGCAGGTTACCTGCTGAACTGCTGGCGCTGGAAACAGCTCTGATATAAATGTTACAGCTGAGGCAGCTACCTACCGTCACTTCAGGAAACAGTACCGCACAGCCTGCCCTATGGCTCGGTAAGGTAATGGTAACAGGGGCTCGAAAGCTCAAAACACTGTCTCGAAAGACATGTTTGAGGAATCTCTACTTATCCAGAGCTGCAGTTTCAAAAGCAGCCAATGGCCTTTTATATCTTAAGGAAAAAAAAGGGGGGGGAGGAGGGGTATGGAAAGAGTAACAGTTCATACCTTCTCCCCCTCATGAGCAGAAATCATTGCCCAGTTCCAACAGAAAAAAAACAAGGATTTAAGTAACAGCACGGCCTCTCCATTTAAAAGCACTAACACCAGCAGAAGCCAAATACTGTGTTGTGAAGAAACAACACTGACTGGGGCACTCACTAGGTTTGCTATTTCTGGAACTGAGACAGTATCTACCTCAACTGGGCATGACAGCTCATGAATCTCTATCCCACATTCTCATGCAGTATAGATAGGCTACAAATTGTGAACTTGCCAAAATATAACACAGGGAAGTACTGATGTATTTTCCTGTATTCAGTATACTCTAGTGACTCAAATATCTCCTACTAAACAAGCTTAAGCATTCCCTCTGCACAGAGAGTACTCAAAACACTCGTTTATCTGCTGTTCTTGGAATAGAACTCTATACATATACATACATATGTGTATATATATATACATATATATATAGTAGCACTGCCAGTATGTTGCATCTAAGGATTTCAGATCCAGATTATGGACTAGGTCACTTAAGAGTGAAGATGTATACCATTTTCCCACTAACTAATATCACAGAATATTCCAGACTACATCCCAGTCTCTTCACTGCTATGTCCAGCAGTGTTATAGTAGAAAAGGTAAATGGAAGATTCAAAGTGGATAAGCAGCCAGAGGCTGATATGTGTTAAAGCAGATGATGCAATCCACTGCTGTTCAAGACGAAAAAAAGTTAAGGAGCATGGTCAGGATCTCTTCATGATGCATCAGTCTTAATTGTATTTCTGGTCTTCGCTTCATTTTCAAGGCTGTCTTTTTACATTGCTAATAATCAAGCTGTCACAGTGCTGTTCTTTAACAAATAACTAGCAAAAAATGAGCTTTTATCATACTTTCACTGCTGCATCACAAAGGCAAACTCCAGCCCAAGATGATCACCTGGAGTTTAATAGGAACTTGTTAGCAGAGAATAGAAGAGTAAGCTGTGAGTACTGGTGAAATTAGTATTTCTCAGGGATGGTCTCAGGTTGTACAGCAGTGCCATATTGAAAATCCCACCACTAAAGCTGTTGTTCCAATTCTCTAATGTACCTTTCCTTTTTTAAAAAATGATAAACAGCAACAGAAAACCCACACACTGCCTTCACATTGACACTTGTCAAGATATTAGCTTTATTCTAAAAAAGATTCTACAGGAGAACTAAACGAAGACAACAATAAAAACATTGAAAGAAGAAGAAAATAGGCATATCTGTAAAGAAGCATTAGGCAAGTGAAAAATGACATAACAGCCATCTAATTCATACAGAATGAAAACAGTGCTTAAAATAAAGAGACCATACCCTGTATAAAAGACAAAGGCCAGCAAATTGGAGGGTAAAAAGCTAAATTTTCTCCAACCACACTGCACAGTAAACAATCTAATGGATCTCCTGGGAATTATTCATCTAACTGCGTTGGAAGTGTATGTATCTGGAATTGGTTGTATCGGTCCTGTGCTACATCCACTCCTTATTGACAGGAGGCCACTTATGGACTGCAGCTAACAAGCATCCAAGAATAGCAAGAATACCGCTCTTATTCCTTCCCTGTTTGGTGACTGGTCTAGAAAAATGAGCTCTCCAATTCCATAGTTTTCCTTATGCAAAGCCATACCAAGATCAGTGGAGAGAAATTAGGTAATAAAAGTATTCCCAGGAGAGTATTATCATTGTGGGTAAACAAAAAAAGGTCATCTTTGTCTGCAGTTATTAGTGGTTGTTGTCCAGAAAGATATCCAGGACAGGATAACTTCATAGCAACACTTCTACATACTCTCTTATAAGCTCAAATGTTACCTAGTGGTTCTGCTGGAAGGGACAACTGTGGATGTCCTATCCTTGGAAGTGTTCAAGGCCAGGCTGGATGGGGCTCTGGGCAGCCTCATCTAGTGGGTGGTAACCCTGCCTATGACAAGGTGGTTTGGAAGTGGATGATCTGTAAGGTCCCTTCCAATCCAAGTCATCCTACGGTAGCAAATAATTTTGCCTATGTACTTTCTCCACAGCACTGATTTCTAAAAGGAGATCTTAATTAGCACCTTCATTTTATAGGTGGCCAAATGAAGACAAGAAAAAAGGATGAGGCTTACTCAAGATAATTCAGCAGGCTAGAGGAAGAGGGCATAGGAACTGTATTATTTAAGTTCCTAGACAGTGTCCTACCTATACAGTTATGTTTCTAGAATATTTATTTTCAATAAACAGGAAATGATCTAGATTTAAAAGAAAATACAGACACAAAGAGAACTGAGAAGCATCACCATACAGAAAGCAAACTGTATCAAACCATAAAACAGCCCTATTTTCTAAATGAAAAGACACAGCTATACATACTTCTTCCCACTATTATGTTCTTTCTTACATTTTATTCATGTATGGAGGCCAAGGGTATATCAACAAATTATTCATTAGAGATGTGTGTATACATGAACCAGTGAAAATACAGATTCAGCCTCTTCCTATCTACCTCACTTTTCTTTTTGTTGAATTTTTACCTTAATTTAACAAATGCTCACAGCTCTACCAGTCTCAACATGGCATATTCTTACCTTAGCTGATATGGAGGTATCTTGATAGCAGCATCAGGAGAATCCAAGGTTTCTGTATAACAAAAGGAAACAGTAAGACTTTTAACATAAACTCTGAGTTTCACACTAGTAATAGAATCTCCAAACCAGTGATCCCAAAGCTTACACCTACTCCAGCTGACATAATAACTGTCACAAGTGCTCCAGTTCTCCAAAGATCTACATGGCTCTACCAGAACATTGGGTATCAGTGAGAAGGCACCAACAATTCTGTGACTCTCTAGTTCTACGAGATAATAGCTTTTCCTCCGTAAATTTCCTTTCACGTGCAAGGATTTCAGCAGCACAAAACTGGAACAGTACAGAGGATATCAGCATGGCTGCTGTGCAAGCACAATATCAATTCATGAAGCAAAACACAGAATACCAAACCGAAAGGCCAGTAATGAGACAGCAACAGGTATGGACTATCACAGACCCTCCTGTAACAGCACACCGATAAAAACAAAAGACTGCCACCTCTCAAAAGCTAAAGCAATGCTAGGTGCACAGTTACCTTGATATATGTTTCAGGTCGCACTGACCAGAGCTCCAAGCAGTTATTGCCAAAAGAACCTCAAATCACAGCCAACCAGCCCTGAAATTTATCTAACCTCTCATTCACTTAAAAGAACGCATTTTAGCAACTATGTATTCCATTATACAGCAAGGATCACAGAGCTCACCGAATCCAGAAAAATACATATATAATCATAATAATCCAGCTTTGGAAATAGAAACCCGAACATAAGTAAAAACTGCACTAGGGTGCTCGTTTACCATGATTTATGAAATGGAGAGGAGGGAAGGGATTGAGATAACACCACCCTCACACAGAAGGGATCTGGATGCCGCGTCTGCCTCGGAAGACCCACGAAGCCAACCCCGAGCGCGGGCCGGAGGGGTTCACGGCTGCTCCTCGGACCGCCGAACCCGTATCGCAGCACCGAACCGCCCGGCCACTCGAGCCGCTGGAGGCGCTCCGGTCCCGCCGGCGGCAGAACAAGTTTGCCGAGGTCTCGCTGCCGTCGGCGGTCCAGAGCCTGCCCCGCGCCGCCCCGCAATCCGCTGCGCCCCCCGCCCTTACCGATAGCCCAGGTGCAGCTCTCCTTGATGGCCCTGTGCTTGCTCCCCGACGCCTCCTTCTGCAGCTTCCGTAGGATTTCTTCCATCTTGCCTTCCCGTCGCGTCGCCGCGGGCGCACAGGTGCAGGCAGCGATGGAGGAGATGGAAAAGCAGCGCGATGCGGCACCGGGGCTGTCCCCGAAGCGGCCGTGCCTACGCGGGGACGGTGCGCGGCACCCCGCAGCCCGCCCGCCGCCGCTGATGAATCACGCCGAGCTCCATGGCGGGGACACGTCAGTTGTTGCCGCGGCGGAGTCCCACCTCCTCCTCCTCCCACCCCGGGCAGGCTCCTGTGGCGCAGCCGGGCTGGGGCCGCGCCTGGCCCCGCCCGCCGCAGGCAGAGCCCGGCGGCTGCGGCCTCGCTGCTCGCGGTGGCGCGGGGTCTTCCTCCGGCACCGGGGGGAGAGGCGGCGGTGGCGGCAGCCGCCCACGGCCGAGCAGCGCAACGGGGCCGGGGAGGCTGCAGCCCGGCTGGTCGCCATGACGACCGGCGGCCCGTGCCCGCAGGACGCAGGTGTGCCCGCAGCCTGCCTGCGGCTCCGCGTCGGCTTTGCGGAGCTGAAACGCGGGTCTCGCCGTCGGCCCTGCCCTGGGAGGCGGCCGAGGCCGCGGAGCCACGGAGCGAGGCAGCCAGAGCTGCCTAGAGGCGTGTTCTCGGGGCTTATCGACCTGTGAAATGAAATAAATGGCCGCGTGCCCAGCAGGATCCAGGATCTGCGCTGCTTTTCCCAGCTGGAGGATGCTGAGGGGCAGGCGGCACAGCCTGCTAGCCTTCACCTGTGCCCTGAGCGTGCACTCCCCTATCCCCAGCCAGCTCCCGCGTGCTAGCTCAGATCTGCCTCCTTGTGCCCCTGAACGCTTTCTGCCCAGCGCAACTCTCCTTCAGTATCCTGTTCCCTGCCTTACCTCTAGGAAACGCAGCTTGCCCTTTCTGTGACTACATCACGTTAATTGTCTGTTTTATTGCCATTGTCTCGTTGGAGAATAAACTCTCTCCAAAGGTGCAAGAGGACAAACAAGATAAGAAAGGAAAAAGACAACAGATCAGAGAGGCAGCCTGTGCAGCAGCTGGCTGTATTAGTGGTTGTCTCCTACCGCTAATTGGAAGAGCACCAATTGTGAATCACCAGACAGAATATTGGCACGTGGTGAATCAGCCATAGCGTTTCCCATAGGGGACTGAGCTTTCAAAGGCTGTCCCTTATCCAAATTCTTACGAGGGCTGATCCCGCTTGTGTCAGGAAGTATAATGAATGCATAATCCATAGCTGCATTTTAAAGCCAGAGTGTAAAACTTAGGTCTGAAGAAAAGGATTAAAAATGATGCCAACAAGGTCTGTAAGCGGACAGGGAACGTTTACAATTACAGCACTTAAGGATTAAAAAAAACATGCTGTGGCAGAAAAACAGTTACATTTCAGATTCCAGGGTGCAAACCGGCCTCCAAGCACCAGGAAGTAGCTTTCCAGAGTTTCTTATCTCTGGCCATACTCCACTACCCTCCTTGGGACGAGCAACCTGCAATAGCTATTGTCAATAGTTAGTGGCCAGGGCTGTCCATGTACCATGGTGCTCTAAGTTAAGGATCTGGCCGAAGTGGGGATTAATTATTCCCTACTTACATGTCTGTCTTCTTTATTCTGTGATGCGCTTAGTGGAATAAGCATGGGAGTCAATTTCTGTCTTCTTAGATCCTTCATGTTTTTTTCCTAAAGGGCAAAAAAATAATAAAATAAAATAAAGTAAAGTAAAAAAGGGCTGTGGTAGTGTTTGAGGTACTTTTAATGTAGATAAGATATACCAGAGATCACTGGGACCCATAGAACACTAATAAATATGTACGTGTCTATTCATTATAAATAACTAATTGCTTATTTTCAGGAAGCAGTTGATTAAGTTAATTTTGAATTCTTAGATTATTTTCTAGATACACGCAACACAAATTCGCTAGTTAATTTCACTGAGGTCTCTACAGGAAACCCTTTGCAGCTGAAATCCACATGAGAGGATGCTGATGTCACCGAATCAAGACTTGCACATAGAATCCTTAGAGTTGAAAGGGACATTTAAAGGTCATCTAGTCCAACTCCCCTGCAGTGAACAGGGACATGGACAGCAAAATTAGGTTGCCCAGGCTTGATCCAGCCTTGAAAGTCTCTATGGACAGGGCCACATCTCTGGGCAATCTATTCCAGTGCCTCACCACCGCCACTGTAAAATGCTTTTTCCTTCTATCTAACCTAAATCTCTCTTTAAGCTTGAAGCCATTTCCCCTTATTCTATCCATGCTGCTCCTAAACACTTTTCTTCACACCTTTGTCAAAAGGGTGAGAGGACTGAAGGTGCTCTCTAGAGCATCTTAAGATATGTCTTTAAAATTATGCAGATGGAAAAACAAGTAAGCCATGATGAATCTTCTCAAGCAAATTCGTTTCAGAATACTATGAGTCTGTTTGCTGACACTGTTCATATAAGGTTTGCCATTTCCATGAACAGCAGTTCATCAGTCCTTGTCTCTTATCTACAGTAAATGCATAAATACTCAGTAACCACGTCCTGCTTAGAACCCTTTTACTGAATGCATTTTGTGCAGACAGGATGTCACATTTATTTATGTGCTTTGGACTCCTCTCCAAAAAAGGTGGTCTGGAATGTCTCAAGATATGTAAGTCTGTCACCGAGCGACTGTTCGAGGTTCCCTGGAGAGCAATATCCAGCTGAGGTGTGGAATGGACGAGGCAACACACCAATATGGTTACTAGTAGCCAAGCCATTTAATAACTGCACACAGCCGTTTATACAGAGAGGTACAGATAGCATGCTAAGTACAACAAAGCACAGTTCTCATAACTTGCGGTTGATTGCAGCTTGTCTCATGGCTCCTGGCACAGCAGTCTCTATCGCAACTCCACATTCCTTCCATCTACTCCCATCGTTATTCTGTGTGAGACAGTGATCCATAGCAGCTGTTTTGCTCGCAGTGACCCAGGGGGAGATAAACATGACCTCCCTGTGTCATCCATCCTTCCACATATTCCAGCTACAAAGTAGGAAGAATGGAAAAGTATGGTCACTCTTATAGCTCTAAGTCCTCCTTTGCCAGCACCTGGCTCTCAAAAGCCAGCAACTTTCTGCAACAGTAGAAGCTACAGAATTATCTTTGACTGCTTGCACAACTCCAGCCTTGCCCAGTTGGAAGCCAGAAGACTCTAGGCAGATCTCATAACTGCAGGATGCTGTGGTTATATATTACTAACACTGACAAATATGCAGGACGTTTCTGAGACTCATTTGGTGATGCTGCTGATGTTTTGCAATATGTGAATGCAGGTTATATCCCAGGATAGATTCATGACTGAACACAGCTTAGAAGTGTGTGAACAAAGCAACCAACTCAGCATATTCAAAGCACTAGAATCGTATTAGTACAACTCCATTAGGCTTGTAAGCAGAATTATGGAGCAGCATATGCTTGCCTTGATGCTATTACAGCTCTGCTGCTTCCAGTAGCCAAGGAAGGATATGTGGTGGTGGTTTAAATCCCTATAGCATATGTCCATATTGTCCATGCACGCACCTGGTCAGTCACTGTGGTGTTTGAGATTCTAAAAATGAATAGAATACACAGTTGAAAAGCAGGAGGAAAGGTTTGTTAGACTGTGAAACAGCCATATATTTGCTATTAGTCACTATCATTCACACATTACCTGTTCTTTAGCTTTTTAAACAATGTCAGGGTCAACGATGTTGGTCAGGATCTCAATGCACACAGACATTGGTCAGTGTGAGCCAACAAGGTGGGCTGTGTCCCTTAAAAATCCAGTCTGATTAGAAAATACAAAGAAATACCCTCCAGTGACATGAAAAAACACCCAGTTCCATGGCTTTGAAAAGATACAGAATTGAATTTCTCAAAATTACTCTTCTAGAGGTCCTGCCTTACTCTCTCCCCCACTGACTGGAGTGACCAGACTTGCAAAAATCCTTGGGCTCAGTTTTCCTCCGGGAGCTCTCTGTACATGTAGCTTTGCTTTTGCTGAACATATTGCTCAAAAATTATCAGTAAAATGGGCGTAGCTGCAACATGGGCTAGCTAGCACCAGCTAAATATCAGGCAACTGATACCAGATGAAGGTACCCTTCCTTACTTCTCCTGAAAGGCAACAAGACTTTGGCAAACAAAACCTTTGCTGGGTTTTGCTTTTAGTTTTGCTTGTAGAGATTGTAGCTATGTCATTGATGACAGGATGGCATCTGTCATTTTTTGCTTGATTACACGGTTACCAGAGGCTGGCTGAATGCTCAATCAAGTTGTTTCTGAGCAGGTGCTGTTTCCTGCACCCTCCATAACGTGACCTTGCAGAGCAAACGCAAAGCACTGTGAAGTGCAGTGACAAAGGGTGCTGCTGAGAGCAGGGATTGGGAGCTGTGAACAAAGCTAGCATATATTCAGAAATGTCTGTTCAGTATAAGCATACATTGTTTATTCTGTAAAGAACACATGAAGCAAAAGTAAAGTCACAAGACACATATCAGGATAGAAATACAAGACAAGATTCTGACCCTGTTATACTTTCTGCAAAGACAAATGAGAAGCAACCCCCCCCCTAACTGCCTCCAATTTACCATAATCTTCTCATCTCCCCACAGAATTGCAAAGGCAATCAACAAGGATATCAGAAATGCAAAACAGCCATTCTGGGTCAGATCAATGTCCTTTCTATCCACAGACTTATTTGTGACAGGTTTGTTGTGTATTCTTGGAGAGGATGGAAAGACTGCCCCTTCCTCTGGTAAACTCCCACAGTTTCTGTTCATTTGCAGACTAAGCAGTTTCTGAGATGGGGTTTTATCTTTATGTATTCAGCAGTACCTGGCAGATTTTTCTTTTTGAATGTATCTAATCCTTTTGAACCTTTTGACCTTCACAGCCATTTTTTGGCAGCAAGTTCTGTAGATAAGTTGCACACAAACTAAATATTTTTGTACAGTTTTGGCTTTTTACTTTTTTTCTGCTAATGCTGCCAAACTTTTGTACTATGAGAAATACTGCATAAGCATTCCCTATTCACTTTCACTACGCCATGTATTATTCCTTGTGCATTGATCATACACTTTCTCGGCCGTTTTCTTTCCAGTCCACAGGAAACTATTGTTAATTTTTTCATATATCATCTTTGGTCATACTAATCGCCCTTCTCTGTACCACATCCAGTTCTGTTCAACCCTGAAAGAGCTTGGAGAAAAGAGTAAATACGTGGGAAAAAGGTAGCACGGAGATTTGAATTAAAGCTCTTTTTTTGGTCAGGCTCTGTTGAAAAGGGGAAAGGAAACTAAAAGGCTTCACGAGGAAAGGAAATTAGAAGCAACTATAGAGTTAAATTTAATATCACAAAAGTTCCAGAAAAGTGGCCAGAAAGATAAATTTCAGAGGACTTGCTGTTTCCCACTATTCTTGCTTTAATCCAGAGGGTTCCCATAGCCTTAATCTATAGGAAGAGAAATAAAAACAGGAGTCAATGATACTTTTAGGTCCCTTCCAACTTGGTTCAAAATGAATCCCCTGGTTTCAGTAGAATGTCTCCAGTTTTACAATGCAGCAGTGACAATATTCAAATCAGTCTTCTTTTTATGCATCCATATATTATTCACATAAGGATTATACATGATAATTTTGTCCATTATTTCTCTTCGCTAACCACCCAAAAGCTCAGACATGTGGTTTGACTCTGTTATTTAACAGTGCTTATTTGCCCAACTTTAAAGACCAACTTAGGAGATTTAAAAGCAAGAATGTTCTGATTTAAGAGAGTAGATTAGCTCCAGACACACTTTGGTTCCTATTTAGTATATTTTTGTTTCTTCACAGAAATTTGTTTCAAGGGAGGTAAACCTTGGGCTCCAAAATCTCTTCCAAAAGATCTGTTATGCCTGATATGCTTTCATCCTCACAGACATTACTTCTTGTTATCTCAAAGTAAAGCATGTTCAATACTTCCAACATGCATCAGAAGACTATTGATTGTTTATACATCTGTCTCTGCCATGTGACTGGGCTCAGGACTGAATTCTTGAATTTGACATTTAAATCTACATATTAGCAGAAAGGTTGATCTCTAAGTAGACCTGCAGTATAGTGACTGGCTTGGAGGTTCTTAGGACATTCAGGAGAGCAGGCTGCTGTAAACTGACCAATGATCTTGCACACTGAGTGATGCCCTTTTATATTTCACTACTTCTACTAACCAATATGAAGTCAATGCTCAGATTACTATTGGCATATCCTGTCTGGAATTGTAATCAAGGCAATATAGCATTCAGCTTCCCTAGAATAGACAGTAATTGCCTTGAAGTCATGATCTGAAAATCCAGTGTTAAGTGGCTATTGACAAAATTGCTTATTACAACAACAGGCACACAAGCACACAGCCTTTTAGGGTTGAGGGAGACTACTGATATCAAATGTGCATTTCTACAAGCTTGTGAAAATTGATCTTAATTTAAATAAAAAGCATAGCAGAAGGACAGTGTTTAATAAACATGTAGCTTGAACAGGGATTTCAAAGAATGTCACTGCAGACTTCTGTGCTGCGGTTTCTGTAACTTCCAGCTCAGCAACACTCAAGATATAAATGAAAAAAAAAAAACTTGAAGAAATAGGGATCTAATAAACAAGGCTACAGATGCTTCCAGTTTATAGAAGTCAAATTGTATTCTTTCCTATCTGTGGTATACTTGAGGGTAACCAGACATAAAAACAGATGACTGGAATATTATTAGAGTGATGGCCCTTTAAAGAACAATGACTGTTTAAAGGGACACTATCAGAATGTATTTACTTGGCTTGATCTTAAACATATTTGTACACAGCAGAAGCCTGGCTTCATTACTATTGTAAGTCTGGCTGATTGCAGTGGTATGTGATTGGACCTATGCAGCTCTTTTACCTCATGTTACCGCCACAATTGCAGCCAGCAGAACTGTCTGATTTAAAGTCTGGCTGATACAAAAAAAAAAAAAAAAAAGAAAGAAAGAAAGAAAAAAGGACCTTTTCTGACTTAGCCCTTTACTTTTGTAATATACTCTCTGTCATTTGATCTGTGAGAGGTAAGATTGCTGCACAGCAGCCACACTGATTTGCCCTTTTTGTCTCCTGGACACCTGGGAATAGAGAGAGAGGAAAGACAAAGAAGTCAGACATTGGACTGAGGAGGACTGTTCTTTTAATTGAGGATAAGGCATCTTTTTTACCTTTTCAGTGTTTAATTCATCAGAATAATTTTGTATGTATGGCATATTTTAAGAGAAGACATTAGATTGTAACATAGAAATTCTCCTGTCTAAAATTTAAAAACCAATGAACTATCCTCATTGCCTTCCTGTCCCATGCTTCTCTCCACAACAGAAGTTCACCTTATATAAACACTACTCAGCCTTGCCCCTTGCCAGTGCTGAATCTCAGACAGCCCTTCTGTCTTTTTTCAGAGACAAAAACAATTCTATATCTTCATAGACCCTTCAAGTTAGATGACATATTCCAGTAACTGGGACAGTTCTACTCTGAATTAGGTTAGATTAACTTGGGCAGAATTGCATTCTTCTTCAGTAATCTCCTTTTAGGACAATTTATGTCTAGGTTGGGTCTTGACCTGGTGCATGGTAAATAAGTATACAGATGCTATACAGTATACAGAGAAGTTAGGCTGATAAGATTACCACATTGGAAAAGA
>PPHD01019729.1:0-13965 GCA_002909625.1 Bambusicola thoracicus
ACACGCAAGTTGAGAAGTTATGTGACACAATGATATCTCATTTTCTGTTAGACTGACAAAAAGACAGCTTTGGAGCAGGTCTCTGGGTGACACTCTTAAATAGCTGTTTAACCTTAAACAAAAACTGAGACGCTCAGGAGATGCAGCAATGGAAACCATGCTGGTTTGAATATCCCAAGGAAAAATGACAGTAATGATAATAATACTTATATTGAAGAGAAAGATGTGTTGAACACATTCAAATGCAAAAAACTTCTATCCAAGCACGGTGTTTGCATTCAGACTTAGTCCAATACCTCCTGTTCTGCAGAGGTAGATCAGTAAGTCTTAAGGGAAGCACAAACTGACAAACACAGCAACCTGCTCCGTGTGGGATCAGATCCCAGATGTCTTACACAAAAACAGACAGTATGGACTTTAAAATGAGAACCACATTTGGCCAACACACAGAAGTAATGTGGGAGATGAAGGGAAAGAAGCAAGACAGAAAATTCATCTATTCTAAGCGCGTTTGAAAGGCAAACAGGCAAAATACAAATAAAAATCCACTTTAAATACCACCATACAATCACTAGGGAAAAAGCTCTCTTGGCTCCTTTTGCTGCTTTCCCAGTCTAAGCTGATAGAAGAGTGAGACTCAGCTTTCTCCTGACGTTTTTTCTGCAGCCTTACTGCAGTCTCTGGACTTCCTAATAGAAATAAATTTTAACATCGTTTTCAATGACAAATAAGTGATTTCAAGTGCATTTCCCAGAACAGTCCATACTTTCTCTGGTTTTCTATTTCTAAATGTGTGATAGCTGGCAGCTCTTTGAGGCTGCGGTATACATTATACTGCAAAATTACCATGTCAACAAATAACTTATCTTCACTGGTAAACAGTGCTGCTTTGTGAACTGGCAGATGTCGGCTACATTTCGCTTTTACTCACTGAGATGTTCATCAGGAAAAATATCTATCAGTGAGATGCAGCCCCTCTGTGCGGCAAGCAAAGACTTGATGGAAAATGACTACCCCAAAACACTCACCAAAAACAGAAGTTCAGAGATCACTTGAGCAAGCAGGGATCTCAATCTCCTGAGAGTGGCTGCCCGATACATTCTTTATAAAGGGGACAGGTAATTTAAAACCTATTGGTAAGTAGGTGCCAAACTCTTAGAAGATGAGCCCTGAAAAGCACATCATGTGTGTAGATACATGCTGTCATACTTGCACTTGTACTGAAGCTACAAATGGGTACGAGTGATAGGATGAGAGGGAATGGCCCCAAGTTGTGCCAGACGAGGTTTGGGTTGGATATTAGGAACAATTTCATCTAAGAGGCACTGGCACAGCTGCCCAGGAAGGTGGAGTCACAATCCCTGGAGGTGTTCAAGAGCCATAGAGATGTAGCACTGCAGAACATGGCTTAGTGGGCAATAGTTAGTGGTAGGTGAAGGTTGCACTAGATTATCTTAGATCATCTTCCAACCTCAGTGGTCTGATGATTCTTACTGGGATAAGTCAAGCCACTTCTCCATGGGCCACTGTTTGAAGCAGTTCTGTTTTATGCATACTCAGCTTTAACTCTCGGCACCGGAGGAAAGCTGCAAAAAGGCCCTCAATCTTCCCAAGAAAAAGCAAGGCACCCTAGCATTCATACGATGGAAACCAGAAAAAAGGTGCCTACTAATTCTTCATGCTAGAAAAGATTTAATCTGGCTTTACTGATTTGCATCACCAGCAGCAAGGCAGAAGCGTGCAAGGAATTTCCTCACAGAACAGACAAGGGAAAGAAAAACCTTTGATAAAAGCATTATGAAGTACCATGAACATGTGCTAGGAGCCCCCTGGGAACAAGGGTGGGCACAGAAGGGGCAGGACAAAATACACTTAGGTTCTCATCTCAGAGCACAAATCAAGAGGACAGGAGATGGATATGTGTTATAAATGGCAGGAAAGGAGGTGATAAAGCTGTATAGATAAAGGAAAAGGCATGGTTATGGCTAGCAGCATCAGAAGGAACACAAGTAACTGAAATGGTATGACCTTTTTATTTTTAAGCACAAGCGTTGCAATGTAAGATTAATTAAGAGGATCCATTTTCATCACACTCAGGATCTCTTTACATAGCTGCATTATTTTGGCTATGTGCAACATGTGTATTCAGCACAAGGAAAAGAGATCAACTACACATGAAAATGAACCACAGAAGGCTGTGAAGAGTAAACGCAAAACAAATAGGTGAGATACATAGCTTTGACAAGACAGAAATGTCCTCCATGGCAAAATCACAAAGGTGACCATGGAGACCAGCCTAGAAAAGAAGCCAGTCTTGCACTAAAAAATAAAGTCTTAATTCCTTTGTGGACTCAGCAGCAGGTTTGCAAGTATAGTACTGAAATAATGCAGAAGAAAAGAATTCAAAGAGAGGCACAAGCTGACGAAAAACACTGTTTGATACAGAAACTCTCCTAATGCTGGAAACTGTAAAACAGAAAGTGAAGAAGTTTGCTCGTGTCACAGCAACACAGCTATTGCAAACAGCACAATGTAATATCCTTCTGGTAATATCCTTTTCTGAAGTCTGGGTCTTACAACAAACAGTCCAATCCCGTGTCCTTCTATTGAAGCACCAAATAAAACACTTGCGTACCGAAGAGGACAAAGCCATTTCGTGTGCTGAACAATAAGTACCCTCAATTTGCATTTAAAATTCTCAGATCTAACTATGATGAGAAGTCCTGAAGCATTTGAAACTCATGTATTTTGATACTATTTTCTAAATGAACAGAAATAAGGGTGTGTGAAGAAGGAAGCCACCTTCAACAAACAATTACTGAGCAGACTTAAAAACAAGGATGATGAGAGCCAGCCAATGGGAGTACTGTGCAGGATTCAATGGCACAGCAGTCCAATAATACCTTGGAAGGGGAAAAATTACATTAGGTAAAGCCTCCATCACACATTGTTTTGTTTTCAAATTACCACAGCGGATCTGAAGGCAATAAAGGGCCTTGTAGGCATTCCAGTGCTAAAGTTAAATCCACTTGATTGGAGTCAATCTGGTACCATCTTCTGCTCAACACTATAGTGGACTTCTCTACATCACAGCCAGCCCTTCACCCCCAGCATAGCTCTTTGACACGTGAAGATAAGGACATCACCGGGAAGCGACAGAATCTCATTAATTGGGAACTCTACAGTTATAAATTCTTTTGATTCAAATGCATTCAAAGATCTTGAAGGGAAACTCCAAATCCTGCTTCAGCACTCCGACACTGGCAACAAAGAGCTTCAGCAAGCAAGCAGCTTCTTTGTTAGAAGCCATGTGCTCGCTCAGTTATATTTTTGACTCGTCACAACCTCTTTTCCTTTTAAAAAACAAGACTTCTCAAAATTGCCAATAGCCGTTTCAAACCCTTCTTTGCTGAATAAGCCTCCCAGTTTCTATATTCAGAGCACAACTGATGCAGAAGTCTCTTAACACCCACTAAACTTGAATAATTTATGCTCTTGCCGTCTTGTACGGCAAGATACAAAGTGACTTAATCATGAGGTATTCATAGCATTCTCTTCCACAGAAATATGAAACTCGGCGAAAAATATCATTTGGATACAAGTCCTCAGGCAGCGCGTTCCACGTATGGGATTGACTTGGGTTCTCATGAAATATTCAGAGCCACAGACAAACGTAATGCTTTTGGTTTTATACGACTCTCTACCTGGGCAGCCGGACAATTAATCCGCTTATGAAGTGTGCTTAATAATGAAGCTGAGAAAACAGGACGGGTTGGTTAATATTAAATGCGCGTCCGCGCAGTTCCTAAGGTGTACCGGGAATGTTCTTAACCACGACTCAAAGTTGGTTGACGGTTTATTGCCTTTTATTGCTTCGGTGTTTAGCAAAACATAAGGCACACCTACGTCACGGCTACACTTCACCGCCACTTTCTGCAAAGACGTCATGATGGCAGCACTCGTTTTTATTTAAGCTTTTTTCTGCCTCAGCTTTACCCTGCTTACGTTTTTGACACAATAAAGAGAGCACATCTGTCCTTGATGCCCCAAGACATGTGCCATAATGCAGACACAGGAGCAATCCTGTCTGTGGGCACTCTGCTCCGTTTGGGGTTTGAACAGGCTTTTCCAAGAGACAAGTAGATGCTGGTTCTCAAAACACCGCTGATTTGCTGTGGAGGTGGGATGACAAGTTGTCTTTGAAAAAACTCCCCACAGAGATGTTTTGCTCCTGTTAAAGGTTTATGAAAATGAAAGGAGATTAAAAACATATATGTGATTGCCGGTTACATAAGTAGCTTTTGGAAGCCTGCTGAGTTTAATGATATCTCAGTGGAACAAAATGAAGCAATATACTAATCATAGTTAACAAAAAAATTATGTCGAAATATTTTCTCGTGAGTTGCTTTTTTTTTCCCTCCTCTCCAAGTTGAGAGGTTTCGCATGCTTTATAAGCACTTAACCAGCCTATTTTAAAAGGATATTGATACCAAAGCGTCATTCAAAACCCACCTCCAAATAAAACGCAGTGAAAGCCTAACAACAGCCCAACAAACACATCTGAGACGGTGCAGTTCAGTGGAGAAGACGCTGGAGGGAGAGCCAGGGGACATGGAACATCTAGCCTTATGACCTGTGTCAGGGCACAGGCTCACCCTGCTCCATCCCGCAGCAGCAGCAAGCGCCAGGGCAGCGATAGAGGACTGAGGGTGCATGAACCCATCCTCTCGCAGCGCCCAGCAATCAGCAGCTAATCATCTCCCTTGGCAGCTGTGTATCTTCACATTTAATATTTAGCAGCCACTGACAGATCTGCTGCAGCCCACTAAGTGCTGTGATAAGCCACAGCTCACTTGGCCTTCCGTCTTCTTCCCTCTCCCTACTCTTCCTTTCATCTGTTTGAACTTACCTTTAAGGCAAGGACCATCTCTTACACTGTTGCTTTCATTTAATACCTAGTTCAGATCAGCCTTGATCTCAGCTACAGACTCTAAAAGCTGTGGTATGTAAGTAGTATGTAAGTGCAAAGAGAATAAGGGATGCGTGCACAGCCATAAGGCAGTACTTTCCTGGCAACTGGCAAATACCCAGGGTTTGCCACCATCGTCAATGGTCTGCCCATATAAGGAATGCAAGCTTCCTCCCCACCCTTCCACCAAAAAAAAAACCCACCAAAAAAATCCACATGCAAAGTTATTTATATTTCAGTTCTCAGCTAACATCCCAGCTTTGTGGTTTCCCAACACGTGTTTTCATATTTCCCTTTTGCTGTGACATCTGGCAGCACACCCTCCGTACTCCCTTGGAGGAGATGTGACTGTCGGCATTCAGTTCAGTATGTGGATTACAATCATGTGTTGATTAGGTCTTCACTCTGAGCTGTCTCATCAGCTACCCTGAAACTATTCTCACAAAAGGAAGTAAGAGCAACAGAATTTGGCTTCCAACACATACGTACTTGCCACGAGTAGAATCATGCACTTGACAATATCTCATTGAAAGTAAAGTCATCTAGGCTTTTATAAATGAAAAACCTTCAAGAAGTCATCACTAATTGGCCGAATTCAGTTATGCTACCCACTGTTGTGGAATAAAGAGAATCTCAGACTTACTCTTAGCACCTGCTGCATTGTAAAACACCGTCTCCAACAAAACCTGCTCTGCTCACCAAAAAGGCCTTTCTCCTTCCACAAAGCTGAAGCCAGCAGCAACAAGCTGTTATTCTACTCTGAGTCCATGTCATACTGCTCCAGGAATGCTATAGCTTCTACACCAAAAGGCTACCCATATCCTGCAATGTGGCACCTCCAGGTGCGGAGAACAAGGTGCTCCAAAGGGACAGGACAAGCTCAGCTTCTACGGAGGGTTAAAGCTGGAGACCCCCCAGAATTATTATCCAGCACTTCTGTGGGATCCAGTTACAGATCTGCCAGCAATGGGTTAAATAAGTAGGAATGGATGTAGTAGCACGTGGAATAATTGCAGCTATCACATCAACAGGAATTCTCCCCCCAAATATTTCTACTGCACAATTTTTACACCTTAGAATGCAGCAAAGATGGCAAAAGACATTCCTACAGTTCTTTTGTTGTTGTTGTTGTTGTTTTTTAACCAATTTTCCCTGCATGATTTTTCACAGTACAGTAGAAAACTACAGTCAGTGTGAATAGGAGCGAGGGCTGTTACACAAACGTGACCTTGAAGGCGCCGCGCTGAAAAGAAGCTGTGTTATTTATTCAGTTTTACTGGGACACGTTTATTTGAAAATATGAATTTCTCATCTATATGTCCTAACTAGATTGTTGTATGTCCTAACTATACGTCCTAACTAAGCAATTAGCTGTGAAAAGATTAGATTTAACCTGGGGGTAACTGTCCTCCATACAATGCTTTTTGGGGACCATCTAAACCACAAGCAGTCTCACTACCATTTCTGAAAGGTTTCCTTGCATGCATATTTCTGAGGTAACAGAGGACAGAACTCATACAAGCAAAATAATTGAGGTGAACCAGGCAAAAAGAAAGAAACATTTTGCTCCCTGCCCAAAAGCGGCTGAGATGGTGTGAGAAGATCCCAGCCACTGGCAGTGTATTCTGTTCAACACAACAGGACATGCCTTGAGGTCTCAAAAACTCAGACCAACAGCAGAAGAATTCACATACCGACTCTTGCTACTATCAAAATGAATTGTTAACTATGCACTTTAAGAAGGCCAAGCGTGGTGTGAGATGCAAGCATATTTTTCCAAATAAACAAAAGACTGTGATTTATGGTAGTCAACATAGACTCACAGGTAAGGCAATCAGCAGCAGAAATACATGGATACATCTATCAACTTCCCAGCTACCAGGCCTCACGAGCAACAGTTTGACAATTCATTTGATCCAACATTTTCAGGCTTGAAATCCAACAAGCAGCTTTTCATCTCCCCAGACACTGCAACTGCTAGGTATACATGCTGGCTAGAAGGCTTACTTTGCATTGAAATCTGCCCATGAAAGACCGACCAGGAGAACCAACACCACAAGCAGAATGTCCTCTTAGTTAAGTCTTTTGGTTTCTAAGAGGGAGCCAGCACACAGATCAAGTTCTCCTTGTCCCTACCATTGCTCGCCAGGGTAGAAAACTAAATGAATCCCTCTCGTCTCCATCTGATTACAACACAGCTCAGAGAAGCCATGGATGCTCCATCTCTGGAGATGTTCGTGGCCAGGTTGGATGGGATCCTAGTCAGTCTGATCTAGTGGCTGCAAACCCTGCCCATGGCAGGGGTTGGAACTAGGTGATCATTAAAGTACCCTCCAAACAAAGCCACTCTATGATTCTATGACAGCCAGCATACATCAGGAAAATAACAGCTTCCTCCGTGAACACAGCATTCAGCCCCGAGAGTCCCGCCAGGGGATCTCACCCACCTCCCACAGAACAAAGCTGCGACTCTCCCACCTCACTCATCTGACTGAACACAGACCCAAGCAGACACACATCCCCTGCTGGAGATCCCTCCAAGCGCTGCTGGTTTCAGCAGGCACACATTGCAGTGCAGCTCACCTCCCACTGAGCAGCAGCCATACCGATCCCTTCCAGACGACGGATCAGAAACGATGTGATCCCTTCCAGACAAGGGAATGTGATGAGGAAAGGAACGGGAAAGAAAACACAAAGTCAGAACGAGATCCAAACGCCGCCGAAATCAATAGGAGCCGCTATATTAACCTCAGTGGGTTTTTGATGTAGCAGAGAAGTCAAATAGAGCGAATGCCAAGCAAATTGATTTGTTAGATGCTCAGATAGCATGGTGAACGATGCCTTGGGCAGGAACTGGAGATTAGTGATCTTCACCCATTATGGCTTTCATATATTATACATCACACACACGCAGATTTTCTAAGTAGTATTGAAAAGAGAAAACACCAGAATAAAGGCACTCTGTATCACCTCATTAAGCATGTCAGAAAACACTCAGGAGAAAATATCACCCTTCATCTCCCTTTTTGCCTCCAATATGAGATGCTCCCATTAGTTTTTTTAAATAGCAACGGACTGGCAAAAACAGAGAACAATTGTGACTCTTACACAGAAAACGTTCACCAGCAGCAATTACTTCTTGTCAAACTGCAAAAGGTGTCATGAAATCGAGTCCAATTTCGAACGCACGCAGAAGCAAAATAAATCTGACTTTTCCGATCTCTAATTCACTTATCTTAGCAAGCACATATTCTTATTGGGTATTTAAAAAAAAAAAAATGCTTTATTCAGACGGTAAAGAAAAACAGGACTATAATAATAGAGCCATTAAAACTACTTCCACAGTTCTGAAAAGGTATTTTTCAAGCGCGGCACGGTAATAATAGAAGAAAAATAAACCAGTCATTACAGATCTTAGTCAAAAGATCCAGGTGGTGGTGACTGTACTTCATTATTGTCAATAATACTTCAGCTTCATGGTTTGTCTTATGTGTTTTACGGATCTTGCCAAGCTCGTGCTAACTCTCCCATAAATTTCCCTTGCTCAGAAGAAACAGAGCAGGAAACATTCACAGCTGACACCTTTAACTTCCACAAAAAGGATACAATGGCACTGAATTTGCTGCATTCTTAGCATTCTTCCTGGAGTTGGGCTGCTGAAGGCCAAGTACAGGCACAACGCTGGCCATGCACAGACAAGGAAGAACATTGCTGTTTAGATGACGCTGCCTGTAGAGCTAATAAATTATCTCACCACATCATGGCCCTCTCCTTTGGAAAGCACATTTAGATGGACAGATGGTGCTGCTACCATGTTGGCTTCTGCAGATGCTGATCCTGCTGCCTCTGCTGACATGAAGCAGAACCTGGACTGCCTAAATCATCTTCCAGAGCAACTCCTCTCCACCCCGAAGCCCATTTGTGAAGAATACCACTTGCCCCATTAAAACTTTCTTCCTCTGAATAATTTACAAGTTCTATTCATCAAATTCCACATACTTCCAACACCCACAGCAGTGTCGCATGCGAAGCACCTGATTCACCTGAATCACTTCTGTCTTCAGAGACTACAGCAGCAGAACACAAATGTTCCACGTTGCACTTCTAAGTGGCCCCACTGCTGCATGAAAGCTTCCCACAACACGTGTGGAAACGGTTCCTCCTTCAGAGTCTCTTCCCAGCAGTGTGCACTGAAGCCTGCCAGATATTTGGAAGTCTAATAATTGGAAAGTAATCTGAAGTTCAGAAGTTGCACTACCATCCTTTGGGTACTTTTTGAGGTAGGATCTACCCAGCAAAATAACACCATGGTTTCCTACCATCACGGTAATGCTGCACTTTGCGCTAAGGCACAGCCTCTCCTATAAAAAAGTCCATCCTTGCTCAGCTGCATTTTATCCTATAATTGCCACAGCCCTTCTGAACAGCAAATCACACCACTAGTTTAGCCCATCAGCCCGCCAGCAGCCATAGGCTATACAGCTTGCTTTATTTTTCCCCCCCTCCTTTTCAGTGGCAATATTTTGGACATGAGTACCTCTTCCTGCAGAGAAAATCAATGATGACATAAATCTACACGCAATATTCAGATCAAACTATATTAGAAGGGACCATTATCCTCCATGGCGTTTCCAGATTACATCTTCACATGGCTCACTGAGTCATCGCTTTAGCATTCTCGCTATAACAGAAATTAAACAAAGCAAATCAGTCAATTAACATGGCTGCTAACACTGAGCACAATGCTCAGTGCCATTCCTTCCCATCAGACTACCAAACGCTGCACCAACAAATGAAATTCAATGCTCTGCATACTTGTGGCTTTGGGGGCCTATGCCAGGACTTGTAAAAGACTGTTATACACACAAGGGATTTCTTCTCTAAGATACTCTCCTTCAGTACAACAGCCATGCTGGGTCAGACCAACGCCATCCTCAGTATCCAGATCCTGATGTACCTGAAGACACCCACATTCAACCTTTCCTCACCTGAGCTACAGCTGAAGTATAAAGGCACAAAGGATGAGAACACATATTCCTGGTCCTCAATAGCAAAGAGTGCATTTCTCCCCTTATACAGAAGTGCTTGCACACTCACTTTCCAGTTCAAAACATACTCTCCTATAATTCCCCATTCCCTCTCTACATACACGTGCTCCAAGCAATGGCACAAGCCTCAGTCTCATCAAAGTCAGCATAAGAGCTCTGCAACAGACTTAAGTGGGATTAGAGCATTTATCTTGATTAACAATGCACAGCCACCAAATTCTGCATGCAGCAGAAATGATGACCACATTTTTAGCGCCTGACAACCTTCCCCTCCCAGCACTTCTACCTTACCGTGTCCACGCAAAGCTCTACCCTGCAGTATTTTCCCAATTCCCTCTCTGCTTCCTGTCCATTTGACAAGGTGTGCTGATTCAGGGACACCATCACAACACGCAGCTCTAAATGCAAAGTAATTAATGCTTAAAGTAAGACCGATATCTGAAGGTATCGCTCCTTTTCCTATACACAACCCCACCTGACAGTATCAGTCCTTATCCCTTACAAAGGGACACTTTCTGGAAGAGTTGCAGAATATGATACAAGGATTGAAATTAACTCATTGCCACCACACAACTAAAAGCCCAAGGAGCTACGCCTCACCTTGCATCTGTAAGAATTGCTGCTCCAATCAATGTTCAAACAGCACGAGCTACCAAGCGAGCCATAAACACGACTATGAAGGCAAACTGCTACTGAGGTGTATTTGCAGTGCTTGTGGGTTTGTTTTTTCCATTTCATATTATTTACGTAAATAATTTCAGATACTTTTGCACCTTGGGAAATAATCACAGGCATCTGATTAACACCAGACTGCTGCATTTTGGGCTACCTATGACGAAAGGCAGCTTCTTCCTAACAAAAGCAGCTGTTCAGCCCATCATTGGTGAACATCTGCCAGCCAGTTTGCTCCTGCTTGTTCGTTCATTGTGACAAACAGGCTTCTGGAAAATTCTAAACGTCCCCATCCTCCAATTTGAAAGACAGTATCATTGCAAAGTGGGGTCTGCAGTGCATCCTGCACTCGAGCGCTTTACAATGATAGCCTGATCGTATCAAAAGTCTTTTCCCTTTCGAGGACTGTATCATCACCTCATCTTTAAGTCCTCTATCTGCAGAGGAACTGCCTGCTAAGCACCAGAATCTAATAACCCACGGGCATACGTAGAAACTGCCTGAATTATTAACCCGGCATGCTTCTCCATGCAAAGTAAGAGGTGTCCATTCATACTGTTTGTTCTGATATATCAGTCTTATACATTTGGTGACTTCCACGTGAAGATGTTATAGCAAAGACACTTGGTCACTCAGTACAGCACATAACCCTGGTAATAATAATAATTGGTAATAGGGACCCTACTAAAAAAGGTTCACAAACCATTAAAAGAGGCAAACAGCTGGAGTGACAAGCAGTGACAGGGCAAATCAAGTTATACTGGTAGAGCCAGTAGGTTTACAAATATTCTTTTGTATATATACAAGTATTCTTCTTACATACATTGTTAAGAGCATACTCTCCTACCCATTGCACTACTATCCCCCAGTTGTTCCCCCCACCATCCATCACTCTGCAAGTCGTTTTCTCTCTGGAATATATTTTGAGAGCCTACACCTGGTTCTGAACATGAATGTAATGTGATGTAATGAATCAATTTTGCTTTATTACATTTAAGACTTCTTCTGCCTGATTACTGCTCACTTAGAGCACAAAAACATTCAAACGTAATCTAGTCTAGAGCACATCCTGCATACAGCATAACGTACAGTAAAGAGATACCACTTAATTTTAAAATCCTGCTCATTTTTTATCAACATTCTATAATAAATCTGATTAAAATTATATACTAATACTGCCTTGTAGCTGCAAGAGTAGTATTTAGTATTTATAGCTGTTAGTGAGTGTCTACAATTTACATTAACAGGAAAGCTACAAGTTTCAGGAAAATATGATTTTTCTGCACTAAAAATAAAGCAAACATTTGACTTCAGTTTCAGCTCTTGGATTTTAAAGCGAGTGCCACAGATGGCAAAGGGAGGTAGAGGGATCCATCTCAGGCTCAGCTCCAGCCGGTCTTTCAATCCCCTCAATGCAAGGGAGCATCTCTGAACACCATCCCCATACTGCCTTTGAGATCACCAGCAGGGCATAAGAAACGCAGAGGCTGATGTTAGATAAAGGTATAAAATGCAAACCTCACCACGAAGCACAGCCTAAAATCCAAGAGGTCGCAGCAGGTGACCTCTTGTGCAAGAAGGATTCTGGGTGCAGGCGTCAGTGCCAAGGTGTAGCCCAGCTTCCATGGAAGGAAAGCTAGATGAGGCAACTTTGGGGGGTTCAAAGGGGTCTGTTCTGTTCAATCCAGCTGCATTACAGTGATCACACCTAGGTTTACATTTTTTTGGCTCGTTTTTCACCATAAAACACACAATCACACGCGATCCACTATGAAACAGATACCATTTTAATAGCTCTTAAGAGGGAGAAGAGAACAAGAGTATGAACAACTGCTGATTTCCATGGCTTGGACAGGTGCCTCCCAGCCACCGACCACTCACAGCTGCACACAGATTAACACACGGCTCGGGTGCCAAATAGACCCACTGCAGCGAACCATCAGTTGTAACAGAATAGCAGCAACAACAAAATGTGTCTGATGAAAGCCCAGCACGATGGTTGCGGAAGGTTCCCTGCAACACCACCAGGTTTGGAACAGATACTTAATTACTCACATTTCATTCCAGAAGGCACATACCTGTATTTCTGAAGAAGTGTGATTTGGTTATACTACACAGATGCGACTCGCATCTACAGAGTGGATAACATCCTTCACATCTACTTCTGGTTACTAATTTAGCCAATCTTTAGAAATAGAGGCATGTAAACTGGAAAGCCAAGCTCATTACCTTCACAGCAGAGACCACCAGTTGAACCCCACCAGGACCTGGCCTTATTAACCTTACTTTTAAATTACAAAGTCACAGATGTACTCATCAGTTGCCTGATGAAGACTCATTTGCCAGCCTCATCTCACAAAAGGAGTAATTAACACATAGCCATCACGGGCTGATGATTGAAGTCGTTACAATGCAAGTCCACAGACAAACAGGGAGGCACCTGTCTATCTGCAACAACTAAAAGCTCTCTTAGAAAGTTCCAATTAGCCAACGTAATTGTAAGAAATTAAATGAGAATCGCTGGGTTGCATCAGCCGTGGGTCTGTTCTGCACACAAACAAATTAATGCCTACAAACTGGAGATCTGCCACAGCCACGGTGGTTTAAGGGCAGAAAGAAAAGGGCTGTGTCCTCTGGCTCATTTACTGGGAAACGTTGGTCAAGCCTTTGGCACAAAAACCCTCTCCCCAGATCTCACAGAGCAAACTCCAAGCTAAATGCAGGTTGAGACAATTGCTCTTAATTAACTTAATTACGTTATTCAATCGGGCAACTTAAAGGAAAGAGCAGTTAGCACCTGTGGAGGAAAGAAGGGTACTGCAGGCAGAGATTTGATGCTGGCAGCTGCGGAGCAGAAAGGGAAGCAAAGAGGTAGGGGCTGAGGAAGAGAAAAGGGTCAGGAGCAGATCCCAAAAGCATTCAGACACCAACGACACAAACACCCCCAGCTGTGCTCCAGGAGCTGAGGACCTCTGTAAGTTCCAGAGAAAGGGCTAGGTGCAGGACCTGGGCAATCTGAGCTCTCCTGACAACCAGGAATGCTCACCACCCACAGCAGCCTCTCAGCAGGAGGTCTGAAGCCAGACAGTGTGAAAATCCTTCAGAAGTTCCAGAGGAATGCCCTGGGGTCAGCTGGGGCATGCAAATCCACCTGGAAGCCGGTACACAGCACAGCTGCCTGCCTGCAGAGTTAGCTCCAGATTAATTTTAAAGCACTTCTGCTATGGGACCTGTGAAGCACTGAATGGCAGGAGGCATTCCTCCAAGGCATCACTT
>PPHD01019730.1:0-13965 GCA_002909625.1 Bambusicola thoracicus
TTTTTCCTGATTTCCACAGATTTGCTTTAAATTCGGCTGCTCGAGCATTTGTGATTTAAGGCCCCGTCAGCAACATTATATTTTACCTGACACAGATTCACTGTGATCGTCCTTCCATTTGGTCAGAGTTCACTGGCCGTGCTAGCTGAGTGACACCATGCTCCTGTGTTTGTGGAACTGGGAGGGTAAGTAGCAGTCGCTTCAGTCTAAGGGAGTCATTTCTGTCCTTAATTCTTTGTAAGCTATGTGGGTAGCTCCAAAAGTAATGCCTCCTGTTTATTTCCGCACAAACTACAACAGATACAAAGAGCACAATAACACTATTTGATAGAGCAAATTCTCAGTTACAGAACACAATTTTGCAACATAGTCACCGCTATGAGCATTTTCACCAGCAATGAGCAAGAGCCTATATGCTGTGCTTGTAGAAATCTGCACTAGAGGAGGCGGTCTGCTGTTGTCACTGCTCAGACACACCACTCACCCCACTTATGAGCTATGGCAGTCCAAACTGGGATTTGGGAGAAGCTCTTTTACCCCCAAAACAGAGCTGACTAAAAAGCAGAGGACTGAAAAGGTACCAACCTACCTGCTTGAGTGAGAACACGTAGAACGCCCTCATCTCTTATGGGCAGACAGAAACCCACAGAGAAATTTTCGTGAGTGTTGTACACGGCTTACACAAATAATGAATTATTAGACTGTGGGCTGCGTTGCACCAGGAGTATTCCAGTTCCAAAGATACACGTTCAGCTTGCAATCAGCAGTGCGATCCGTTAGTATTAATGGAAGGAAGCGTTTGAGTGGGAAGTCTCTGGTGTGCATAAGAATGAGCTTTTGTAAATAGTAGAAATAAAAGGTAGTATATAAAGGAGGCAATAAGAATTCCATTTTGAATTGTCTCAGTGCCACATCCCTGCTGTCAGTCAATTTGATTACCAGGCTGATAGTGTTAAGGAAGGCTGTAGTGGTTTATATTAACTGGATGCTATTCAGTCTTGTTGAAAAAGGAGATAACAGCCCCTTGGATGTAACTACGCTGTTGTTTCAATGGGTTCTGGGGTTTCTGTTGTTGTTTTTAAAGCACAGAAGTACAGAAATATTTGGCATGGCATGTGATTTCAGTCACTCACTGTGTTAAACTGAGGTGGACTTCCTTCTGTTCCTCTCCACTTTGAGCTGCCTTGGGTTATTTAAAGCTGCTCTACAGTTCTACTAGCCGTGTGCATGCAGTCCCACCATTATCAGGATTTCCAAGTCCTTGCAGTGGCAGATAGTTTAATAAATGCAGAAGATCCTTGGAAACCAGTTGAGCCTCAACAAAAAGGTGCCCAATGTTAGTGGAATATGGGAGCTGCATACACCAAATGGGTTCCTCAGTGATTTTAATGATGGTGGGAGCCATCAGTGCAACCTGTTTGCATTCTGTCTCTCACTCTGGCTGATCGATAGGGTGATTTTTGTCTTGATGCCTGGAGCAAGAGTGTTTACAACCCTTTAGACATTTTATTACAGGCAATGTTCTTATGGGTCTGTAACGTGGGGGATAGGAATCCTGAGTTTTGTAAAGAGCTTTGTAAAAGCACTTTTAGAGATGAAAAGCTCCATATTAAATCAGGTATGGTTGTTTTATCATGAAGGTCTGAGCATTTCTGAATACCATTAAGCTCTTGGCTTTTCTGTCCTCTGACTGCGAGTGCCCCTGGTTAATGCTGTACCAAATGGTATTTAAAAAAATGACTAAAAAGACTGTTGCTTTGTGGAATGCTCTATTATTTGCTGTTTTGTGAGAGCTGGAAATAGGAGTGGCAGATTTGCCTTTTATTATTTCATGTAACTCCTTTCTCTCTTGAACAGCAACTCTCTCTAATCAAAACAGCTCCTTAACATTTCAGATCTCTTCTTTATGGTCTCTTCTCAAATATATGTTAACTTTTTTCTTGCCTTTCTCTGTCCTCTGCTTTTTCTTCTTTACCTCATTCTGTGATGGAATGTCCAGAATCTAAGGTTAGTTTTGTGCTTTCAGTTTATACAATGACATTTTGGTATCTTTCGTGTCTGTTTCTCTTTTCATACACAGTTACACAGCTTGTTTGGTTTGGTTTTTTCTGAGGCCCACATGGTGCACTGAGCAGGTACCTTCGCTTAGCCATCCACAGCAACACGATGCAAGTGTTCAGTGCTTACAGGTAATGCAGAGCCCATCACCAGTGTGTGCGGATAGGATAAATTGCTCCTTCCGGTCTGTGTAACCTTGCAGCCATAGGTGCTGAGGGTGATCTGCCAGTCTATTATTGCTTATCTCTCTTTGGGAGGGACCTGGCAGGGCTTATTTTTCCATTGTGTTGAATACTTTCTTTTGTATCTCCTTCAAGTTATGTCACTTTGCTATTCTCTCTCTCCTTCCTACTGCTAGCAGGGAAATTGAACCTTAGTGTAAGAGGGGATTAACAGGACACTACTGCTAGTTTTCAGTGGTGATGAAGGATGTCCCATTGTAGCCCCTTCTGCCTTGTGGGTGCTACCCGTGCCTATTTCACTCTTCAGCACATTTTTTGGTGTTTTTGCTGCTAGTTCAGCCTCAATGGAAGTAACAACATTGCAGGTGCTAATGTGGACAAGGCTTCTGCAGTATCACCTTGTCAAAAACTGCTCAGAGCAGGTTGGAATGGAGCTGTGTTGAAAACACCATTATGTGTTGCACCCTTGTCCTATCCAAAGAGTCTCCCACTGTTACTGTCTGTAGTGCTTTGGACTCGGTGTTGTGAAGAGGGAATTTTGAGCAGGGAATGGGATAACTGAGCAAAAAATGATGTAAAAGAATGCTCTTACACCTTGTCCAATAATTTCTTGTTTTTCCTTTCACTTTTAGTGGGGGATTTTATTGAAAGGCACTAGAAAGCCCTGATGAATATCTCCCCTTTCTCTTGTATTGACTATTGCATTAATGTGCTCGGAGTATTTTAGTGGACTGGTAAAGAATGATTTCTTTTTTTATCCTCTCCAAATTCCTGTTAGCTTTTTTTCATCTGTATCACAGATAGTGACGTGATTTTTCGTACTCTTTGTAATTATTGTCTCAGCTAATTTAGTTGATACAGAATAAAAGCTAACAGGATTATAATTTCCCAGATTATTCTGGACTTTTCTTAAAAGCAAAGGAACATTTGTTCCCTTTCAGTTCTCTGGAAGCTAGCAGTTTTAACGCACAGTCCTTTTTTTCATTATCATTATTAACATTTCGGCTACCTTTTGAAATCATGTGCAGTTTTTATGATTGATGTGTTCAGCTTTTTAAAAATACCGACGTGAAGAGTTATCCCCACTGTTAGCAATGATGGGCAGGCTATGGCAGACTTCTTCTCAGCATCTGGCAGTGGTAAGAGAAGGTATCTCCATCCCCCTCCCTTGCTCAGGTTGAGAATAGGTGGGATCGTAGTATGGCTTATGTTGGAAGGGACCTTAAAGATCAAGTTCCAACCTCCTGCTGTAGGCAGACTTGCCGCTCACTAGACTAGACTGCCCAGGGCCTCACCAGACCTGGCCTTGAAGTGAAGGTGAATGGGCAGGAAGCAGTGCAGAACTGCTCCTGCTCACCTATCCAAGTGTGCTGCCCTGCGAGGGGGTGAGAGGAAGGAGCAGCTGTTCTAGACCCATCTTCTCATCAAAATCCAGCCTGATGGCCTCTCTGAGGAATTTGCGTTTGCAGTATTCCTGGAGGCAGCTCTCATCACCAGGAGTTTCTGGTGACTTGTTTGTTATGTCTTTGACTAATTGCATTTCAGATTTTCTCTCTGCATCCCTAATCCTCGTTTCACGTTTTGCCAGCTATGAGTATGCCCCTCAGGGCTGGAATGACTTTTCTGAAGGATTTTTCATTTGAAGAATGCTTCCACCACTTACCTTACTGTCCTAAGTGGCCTTTCTGAGCTCTTTTGTTGCCAGATCTATCACTAGGTAAGATACTCAAGTTGGCACCAGGGTACCTTAGCTTTGGTGTTTATTATCTTCTAAATTAGTTCCTTCATTTGAAGGCCAGATTAATGTCTGCTCATTTGTGGCACCTGCATGTCTGTTGCTTTGCCAGGGTCTCTGTGAGCAAAGACTCCTTTGAAAGCATCAAAATGACTTGAGCAGCCAGATCTGCTTGTACATCAAGGATAAGTTAACATGTCCTCGTGCACTCCTGGTTGCAGAGTATATGCTTCATCCCAGAGCTGTCTCCATTCCACATCTGAGAATTTCTGCTTTCATTATGGCCCACATGGAACCATTTTAGCAATTAGTGTTAATCCCAGTCTAGTCAAGATTTAGTTAGGCAAGCCACATAGGTCTGATAGCCATGCTGTAAGCTAATGGAGAATTGATCCTGCTGACATTTGGGGAGAGTGTGGAGCAAGAAAGAGATGCCCATGTGGGTTGGGGAAAGAGCCATCTGCCCACTCAGACAGCATTTGTGATCTGAAGTGCTTCCTGAGGGAGGCTTATTCTTGGTAATCCTCTGTATGTGAATTGCTTCCTTTCTTTGCAGCATGCTCCTAGGCAGGGTGCATACAAGCAGGTCTATGTCTAACTAGCTGTTGTTCCTAGCTCTTTCCCCATTAGGAAGAATTTTCAAGGCATTGCTTATGTAATAAAGCAGTATCTTGTAAGATTTCGTGGAGAAAGCTCTGAGCCGTTCTGGGGGATTTCCATTCACCGTGCACTTTCTTTGAGACAGGACAGAAACGTGGGTCAACAGAAGCAGACACAGTAGGAGGAGTGTGGACCTCTTACTTTGCTTATGGCTAGGAGAAGGTTGTGTATGAAAGAAACAAATGCTACATCTGGACCATGACCTGGCTTGTGGAGATCAAGACAATTAATAGTATTAAGAATGTTCTTCTGCTGAATACCTTGTCCTGTGTGATAAGAGACCTTGACAGCGAGATTCACAGTCCTGCTTCACTCTCACCTTTGCCTTTAATGAAGACTGCAGTTTTGTTAAGTTGAAGACTACAGGTAGGTTTTCTTCTTCCAAAATATGTTCTCCAGTCGACGCTCTTTAACGGGCAGGAGTTGCTGTCCCCTGATCCTGACAGCATCCAGGGCAGCTTTTTCTCAGAGTGTCAGCCAGACCAGTCATAAACGTGCTGTGGAGAATGCTGTCTGTGGGGTTTTTGATCCATTTAACTCTTCTGTCAGAGTGCCATTGTTTCTGTTGTTGAGGATTGCTGTGATAACAAGGCAAACTAGGTTCTCTGCAGTATGGATAAGTTTGGGAGGGCTAAAATTTCCTCTCATGTTTGCAGTGATAGGCATGAAGATATACCTTGCATCCAAGTGTGTCTGCATCAATTGTATATGCAGTTACTTGAGTTTTCCATCCTCTCAGCTGCCTTTGGTCATTCGCTCACCCAGCCATTCCCCAGCGATCCTTGCAAGGTGCATTAGGGCCAGTGCATATGGTCCCAGCTGGCCACCCCAGGCTTCATGCCCAGCCCTGGCATCCATCTCTGGTGCTTTGCCCTGAGCCATGCAGCAGCCCAGAGCCTTTCGTTGGGCTTCTGCTGTATCTTGTGGGGATCACAGTCCATGTGCTGGCCCTCACTTTGTGCTGGAGGTTTCTGAGTGTGTCTCGAGGCCTGGTTCTGTGTCCTGCTTGTGCCCCGGGCTGCAGCTGGCCCAGCACTGGTGGGGAGCCAGCCCCACTCAGCCTTTGGCAGGAGTTCCTCTGCTGCTGGAGATGTGTGCAGAGGGCTACTGTCGGAGCTGCGCTAAGGCTGCTTCCCTGTAATGTGCTGAGTTCCCTGTGCTGTGACAAAATATCCAGCTGCTCTGGCTTCCTCCTTCCCACTGCTTTCCTCTTTCATCCCATTATTCCCTCTGTGTTCTTCTTTGCTTTCTTGTCCTTTTCACAGCTTCTTTTCCTTATCCCCTTTTGCCCTGCTTTTTCCTCTGCACGTGGAAGGGGAGAGCAGAAAATAACCAGGGTAGAGCCCTGCTTGTTACAGCAGGAGCTTTAAAGCAGATGTGTAAGATGTGGCACGGGAATATGGGAAGCTTCAGGGCTGCTTGTGGAGGTTATTTTCTACCTATGCATCTGTGAGAGCTTTTGAGCAGGCAGTATGCTGAGATAAGCATGCTCTTTGTGCAGTTATGCTTGCCTGTACGTGGCCACTTAGGAAAGTGTGTGTGTGTGCATGTGTGCATCAAGCTGTCAGATCTCACAGAGTGTGAGACTCTCACATTAGGCTTTCTCCCCCCACACCCCCTGGCCTGTATTTCATGCACTTGCAGCTCAGCACCCAGCCCATCCCCTGGCACGTTCCCAGAAGCAAGACATTTGCCCTGCCCCGTGATGTGGCATAGCACTGCTTTGTGTGGAGGGCAGAAGCGGCCTCTAAACAGAAGCTGTGGGTGTGGATGTGTGTGTGGTGGCATTTCTGCGTTTTTGTGATGGTGTTCATCTCTGCCACATACTTTAAGGCTTTCAGTAGAGTCCCTTACCACAGTGTCATGGTGTTTCCTGGACAGATGAGGTCTGCACATGCAGGATTTGACCTTCAGTGACTTACAGCATGGAAGCCATAGGAATTAGGGGCACTGCCCGGAGATGGGTGCACAGTTGCTTTTTGTCATTGATTTGCTTAGATTTTATTAACGTATCGGGTAAGCTTATCTGAAGTTTATGAAAGAATACTGAGTATAGCTCTGTCCTTGGCAGGAGGCTTTCCTAATAAAAGCAGAATAAATTATTGTCAATAAAAGGCGTGGTGGTTGGTTGGCTCTTGAGAGGCAGAATGAACCTCAGGAGTGGGCAAGTGGTAGGTGATAGTTTTTGTCATTTGCATCCTTTTTGGCTAATGTAAGCAAAACCAGTAAGTCTCCTAAATCCTAGTTTATAATACTACTGTCAATTTGTTGGTAATGTGAGCAGTAAGACTATGATGTATCTGGACTTAAGTGGTGTAATTTCCCTTTTTGGTATGTTGCAGTGAGCTGAGGAGTATGTAGAACTTCCCACATGTTGCCCTTCCTCACTGTCAGAGATATCTGTAGCTTTAATTATTTTTAATAAGATTTTTTAACAGACTCTTCTTCCAGGTTCCTGAGTATTCCTGGGTTGGTATCTGTGGTTTTCTTCTCATTTTAATTCTTTCTTCTCTCAAAGAGGTTCCGGTATTGTTTGTGGTACGGACATTTGTCTTTTGACAAGAGTTTCCTGTGCGTCATGGTGGTGGATAATAATGATGGTAGACATCATGTTCTGTGTGAGGATGTAGCCCTGGGCAGAGCCAAAAGTTGATTTGCTGTCCCTGATCATGGTACCTGTGCAGATACATATGGAAGCCCCTTATGCGCTGGAGTATCTTGTCCTGGTCTGCTTCAGCTCCACTAAATCAAGGTGGAGTCCTAATAGTTAACTTAGACAGATGAAGCCCAAAATGAAGAAAGGAAATTCCTAGAGTGTTTCAATAGCAGATAAATAGAAGGTGTACGTGTTGTTCTGTACATGTAATAGGTAACAAAAGTGCTTGTCTGATGCTCTGTCTCTCCGCAGGTGCACCTGCGCTCTGCTGAGCGCCTCCGAGAGCTGTGCTGTGCCAACCGAGGCACCTTCATCAAGGTGGGCCAGCACCTGGGAGCACTTGACTACCTGCTGCCAGAGGAGTACACCCGCACGCTCAAGGTGCTGCACAGCCAGGCCCCGCAGAGCACCAGGCAAGAGATCGAGCAAGTCATCCGTGAGGATCTGGGCAAAGAGGTAGGGGCTGCTCGGGACAAAGGTGCATTAGCAGGGCTCTGTGACTACTTTCCCCTGGCTGCAGTAGACCAATTCCAGCTGGCACTCACAACCCTTTACATTTTCGAGCCCCTAATTAACCTTCAAAGAAAATAATCGCGTAAATCACTTTTGGTTCTTGCAGTCAGGTAGCATAATATCCAAGGAATTTGTCACCATTAACCCCCAGCAGGCCACAGCACTGAGATCAAAGGTGGGTGTCTGTGTTCATCAGATATGAGGAAAGTAACTGTGGTATTTAGAGAGAGCATTCTGCTGCTTTGTGTCTTGCCCTGTATGAGAAGAGGTCCCCTTACAACTCCCAGGCTGACAAGAGGCATTTAAAGGAATACAGCTGATGTGGGAGGGAGGGGGGAGGAAACTATGCAAAGGCAATAGTTTAAAAGGTGGAATTGCTGGGGGAGAGACAGGCTGTTGAAGAATGGAAGTAGTTTGTACATGCAGAGCTGCTGATAAAGAGAGGTTTATGGGGGCTCTTTGGGGGTGTTTCAGGAAGTCTGTCTTTGTGGTAAGGAGGTGTGGGGAGAACAAGGGGGTTTGAGTGAAGTATTTGCACCTACCTAGTGGATATATTGTGGATGGATTTGGATGCGGTGGGTGTAGTTAGGAATGACAGTTTGTATCTCCCTGCAATTTAATGGCAGGATTAGTGTTAGCCCCCAGCCTGTATTCTCTTTGCCATCCTGTGAACTAGATGCTTCCTTTCTCAGCACTGTGTCCTCAGAGCATGGCCAGTACCAGCTGTGTTTCATAGCTCAGTGGATAGATGGAGCAGGACAGGCTGTCTGCTCCCTGCAAAGCCGGCTCCGTGGGGCTCCACCCAGCAATCTCACTTCTGCAGATATGGAAAACCATCTCGAGGTTAGCTCCTACTAAATGACCAGAACAGCCATCTCTGTCTGCCTGTGTGGTGTCTCTCAGAAGTAGAGCCACGTGCTAAGAGGTGGGCCTCTTTCTTTCATCTCAAATGCGTATTCAGCTGCTGCAGATATACCCTGGTTTCTTTCAGCGTTTTGGGAGCTAGACAAGCCCTCCATGCCTCATTGATTGCCAGTGAGACAGCTTGAATCCAGTCTCCACAGCAGCCCTTCCCTCTTAGCATTCACGGCACCCACATGGGCAGTGTTGGGTGATATTTAATTTTAAAGAGACAGGGGGAAAAAATAGGAATGGGAAGAGAAAGAGGAAATGGTAAAGAGAGAAAGAAAACAAGGATTTGAAAGAAGAGAGAAATGTAGAGAATGGAATATATGAAAATAAAATAACTGGTGCAACTGGGTGGTATTAAAATCACAGGTAAATGGTTATTTGTTACAAGGTGGTAAATGAAGGATTTTGTTGGTTTGCTTTTGTAATGATTTAGGGAACCTAAGGCAACAAAGTTGTCTTTGCTCAAACAGAGAGAATTTAATAAGGATACTTCAGGAATAAATTCAGTCTGGCTACATCCTCAGTACGTTTTAAATACAAAGTACTTAGCTGAAATATAGATGGCAAAAGGGCAAGGTGGAGTATCAGAGCAGCGGAGGGTACAAAGATTGTTACTGAAGCCTTCCCCCACAGGGCCTGCGTTGCACCTGGGAACTTGCAGATGAACTCAGAAAGAGAAACTGATGGTGAGGAAATCTTCCCGGAGGTCTGGGCCTAACTCTGCTGCTCTCAAGTTCAGTGGTAAAACTTCCAGTTGCCCCTAACAGGCACAGGAGCAAGCTTCTCTGATGAATCTCAAGTGTACACAGGAGGTAATTGCATACAGTTAGGATCAGTGCAGAATAAATGGGGGAAATAGCAACTAGAAATACAGATGCACCTAGGGAGGAATGTGACAAGCTGACAAATTAGGCAAGAGCTTGCAAAAGGGCATGAAAATAAATAAAAGCCCCCCCTATTATCACATGTAGAAGCATTGTATCTTCGGTCCGCTAGAAGTAGTCTGGTTTTTGATGCAACCTACTCCTGATAATCTTATCAGAGACTTGAATGATTGAAAAAGGGGGTTGATTTATGGAAAAGGTGGTCTAAATGGAGAGCGTGCTGATGGGACTGAATTTTGAGCAAAGGCAGAGAAGGCTTGTGAGGTGGATTTACAGCCGTTTGACGCGGCTGTGTTGTCACCATGCAGACTTGCAGAGCTCTTTGCTGGCAACTGAGCTCCCACTCTGTACTGTCAGCATGGCTGGAGTCTGTGAGCTGGAACATGTCATTTGGGGAGACCATGGAGACATCACAGGTTGGACTTGTTCTGGATGAATTCCCTGGATGAGTTTGGAAAAACTGAGTGCATAAAAATGGGTGATAAGATATGAATGAAAGAGACTCTTCTACCTCTACTTCCATCTCCCCTGCTCCCTGAAAGTAAAATGATATCTGTGGAAAGTGAATGAGAAAGGAGTATGTTCCCTGCCCCACAGCTTGCATTTTCTCAATGTGTCATTAGTAGCAGGATGACTAATGACACAGAAGTAGGTGCTCAGTGCCAAGCAGTGTCCTGGCCTGCAGGGTAGGGGTGTGACCTCACCTGCCTGTGGGAATGAGGATCTCTCCTTCTGCCACTCGACTTATCCTTGCTTCTCTGGCCCCTCACAAGAGCTGCTGAAGCTGTTGGAGAGCTGAGTGAAAATTGCTGAAGCGGGAGCAGTCTTAGTTGCTGTTAAGCTAAAGGCCTGTAGAAGTTTCGACCATCTTTGTTGGGACCCCAGGTACCCACATCAGCACACACTTACACTACTGCTGGAGACTTTGTTATGATCCAGGGAAGACTGAGAGGCAAAACAGGCTCTTCCATGAGAACCTGACAGGGATTGAGTTTGTTGCTTCCACTGCTCACTTAATTCAAAGCTGGGAGAAAGGGCTGGGGTGAGCTCAGAGGTTGAGGCTTCTCTCTGTTGAAGGCAAATCATATAAGGAGCTTGAATAGGTGTAAAGCCATACATTTAGAAAGATGTCAGTCCAGCCCTGCTTTGTGGGAGCACGGGTAATGTGAAGTAGTTTCTAATTGCATAATTAGCCTGTGCCTACAAGGAGACCACCCACAGTTAGCTAACTGTGGCTTTTACACCAGTGCAAGGACAAGTTTGCCATTTGCAGGAATCCTCCTGCAGCCATACAGTCATGGAGCTTGATGCTTGAGCAGGGCGGGATATGCTGATGGTTTTACTTATGATTAGTAAACAAAGCATGTGAGGCAGAGGAACTTCCTATGCTGTGGTTTCTGTGTCAGAATGTATTTTTACAGACAGTGGTGTTTGGGGGACCCAGCCTTTAGTCAAAGGGCTTTGCTCTCTTTGGACTCCTACCCTTGTGTTGGCATGGCACTAGTGCTGCACAAGAGGAAACAGATACTTCTTGTCTGAGAAGTTGTTATCCCTGCACAAAAACTGTTGCCAAGAGGAAGGCTGTCCTTTGTCCCTCTACTTTAAAGTGCTCATGGAGATCCCAACACTTTCTCTGTTGAGTATGTGAGCCTTATTCATCCACTGTTGAAATATACGCACGTACACCTGGGGAGTGTGGTCACTGCAATGATGCACAGCAATGCCACATGGCCATGTGAACCTACCAGGGAAAGGAGCTGGGATGCAGCAAGGTACCAATGCCCTGGCTTTTGCTATGACAACCTTAATCACTACAGCAAGAAACTTCCCTGCCCCTGAGCTGCTGCAGGCTGAGAAAGGGCAGCAGGAATAGGAGAATCTTTTTTCACTGTTTCTGTAGGAACTCTTGGTACCACGTGGCAGCCTTTGCTGTGCCAGCAATGGCAGAGAGGACAGTCTGATTCCTTTATTTCAGGAATTTGTTTATCTGCTCTTTAAGCGCTACAAGACATGCTTAGTTCTGATCTGCAAAACTGTTGAAACAGTGCTCGACACCGTGGGAGAGCAGTAAAGACTTCATTATGCTGTTGGGTATTACGCTGCATGTCTTACAGCATCCAAGTTGTTCCCAAGAGAATGTGAAGCACTTTCTTAAGCTGGCTCCGGATGTTATCCTGGAGAAGATTCACTTAACCTACTGGATGACAAGGTCTTCAGGTTGTGATGCTGCAGATCCTGATATGGTCCCAGAAAGCCACTTCCTAGGCTGGCAGTGTTGTTAAACTGGACCAGGATGCCAGGAGAGGTGCCTACTTACCCCAGGTTTGCACAGTGTGGTAGAGTGCTCTGCCTAAATGTGCTGCTGTGGCTCAGTTGGTGCACAGTTACTCTCACTCTTGATGCTGAGCATCTGATGCCAGATGGCTCTCACAAATATGCTGTATATGTCATGGCAAAACCTCTGAGTCCAGTTCTCCTGTTGCTTGTGATCCTGATTCTAATACTACACCTTAAACACCCAGTAGTAATGCTGTGCCATGTGTGCGCTTTGAAGTTGGCCCTCATGTACATGACTACCAGGTGTCGGGAAATTACAATTAGGTCAACAAGAGTCTCTTATGCCTGCTGAGGGTTTTGTGTCCAGCACAGGAAATCTCCTGTTCCTCTGTGACATTACCAATTTTTTATTACCCCCCGAGAGTGGGAGCTGTGATGGCAGTGACTCTGCATGCTGCTGTGGTGAGTACAGGGCTGGCTGGGACAGGGGGATCTGGTCCTTCTCCCACCCCTCTTCTAGTTTCTCTGAGTAGGCTTTTCAGGGCTTTCAAGCAGCTGTCAATAAAAAACACATTTGTATTAAAATTATAATGAGGAATAAAAATCTTCACTTTTTTCAATAACTTGAGTTATAAAAAAGAGATTTTTATCAATTATGAAAAGGATTTTGGCCATAAATAGGTAATTTAAAGAGCCTGTAGATGGATGGTGAATAGCATTAATGTCACCCAGAACAAATGGGCCAGCATTATTCAACTGGAAGGCAGGAACAGCCACTATATGGGCCCTGCTGCTGTGACAGCCTCCACTGTGCCCCATCTCTGCCATTCTGTGGGTGTGAGCCTCTTAGTACTAGTAAAGGTCAGTACAGCTGCCCATGCACTGGGACCATGCAGGCACCAGCTGCCTGAAACCAGGGCCCCAGTGCTAAATGCAGAGGGAAAGCGAACCGGGAACTTAATGTGGGTCAGGTGGTTCTCCTTGCTCTGTCACTCATGTTCCTGCATGTTCTGTTTTCAGGCTCCAGATTTATTGATCTTTAATGCCACACCAATGACAGGCTGGTGTCCTTATTCCCAGGGAGCTTTGGGACAGAGTGCTCCCTCCTGCCCTGGGTGAGGAGACTTTTCTCTTCCCAGATGGTCTAAGCCCCATTGCCCATGAAAAGGAAGGTTTTGGTACATAAGTGAGAGGTTAATCTTCTTTGATATCCTTTAACTTTACTGATTTACAATACAAGAAGTTGGACGGTGAATTTTCTGAGGAATTACTTTTTTTTTAATCTTCTGCAAGAAACTGTAATATTTGAGATCAGAAAATGCAATGAAGAATGGCGTGGTAAGGAGTAATTCTGGTTTGCATGCTCAGTGACCTTCATTTCTTTAATTTACAGATCAGTTAGGTGCAGAGGGGTTAATATATAGCTTACCTGCATGGAATTTATTGGCTCAGTGTGTCTTATGTGCAGATGGTAGGCTCTCTTCAGTGTAGTTTTCTGAGAGATTTGATGACACCTGAAGTGTTGCCCTGGTGTGAGTCTTGGCTGGCAATGCACAGCACATCTGTGCCAGGTTGTGCTCCATGCTTTCACCCTGTGGAAGTGGCGGATGTGCTCAGCAGTGCTCCATCCATAGGAAGAAACCACATCTCAGCACATGGGTCACCACTCCAGTTCCAGGCTTCTGTATCTGCTGATACACTCAGAAGTACTCCTACTTGATGCTCTGATACAGGCACAGGTGGGGTATAGCAAGCTTGATTTTTCTCATAGGGAGCAGGGAATCCTGTCATTTGTCCACCCACTGATCTTCTTATTTCCATCTTGATTCTGCCCCATTTGCATCTCCTGTTTTCTTTCATTTTTGAGATGTGCAGGCAGTCTAGTGGGCTGTTTTCTGATACTGTGGAATCAGTCTGAGAGTTAACGATTCTATGAAGGGATGCTGAGCTATAGAAGGGACTTCAGTCTCGCTTGAAGGTTTTCTTTCTTGTAAAAGAGTTGCTGTGGGTGAGAACATGGGAAACCCTCCACATGGGAAGCCTTATATGCAAAAGTGTTTTGAAAATTGAAGCAAGAATTGGGATCTC
>PPHD01019731.1:3030-13965 GCA_002909625.1 Bambusicola thoracicus
CCCCCCCCCCCAGTTTCACGTATTTGAAGACAAAATTGTTAGGAGTTTCTCTCCTGTTAGCTGGCCAAACACTTAAAACACCAGAAACTAAAGAATTAGCTGTGGGTTTCCCCTTCAGCTTCTGTGTAAGGTGGTGTCTGGGGTTACTGAGATCAGTATCCTTTCACCATGTTTGCCACTTCAGGGGAGGGTGCCCTCTCTCCTCTGTTGTTGACAGTGCTGCCCCATTTCCTTCCCCTTCAGCCAGGTAACCTGCTGGCCTTGCTGGGAAGTCATTGGCTGTTCCTGAAATTTAGGCTGCAAATGCTTACATCCTGGGAAAACCCTGAACTGCCATTTACATCTCCCTCCTGCTGGAGATTTCAACAGATCTCACTGCTTTCTATCCAGTTGGGAGGCCCAAAATAATGGTTCTGGGGTCCGGATGTGTTTAATGAAGTGTCACTGTGGATGTGCTTGCCACGTTAGGCAGCTCCGGCCTGTCAGGGCCGTGCGTGTTTCTGAGTGGCCACTCTAGCTGAGGGGCTTCTTTTTAAATGCTGGGGGTGAATCAACGACAGTGGTTGCAGAGGTTACTATTGCCTTGAGTCCCCCCCTGGGAGAAGACCCTGCTTCCTGAGGCAGTGGCAGCAGCACAACTCCACCCTGACCTGGTGGCCTGGAATCTGCAGGGTCCCAGCGCTGGACAGTCCTTGGGACCAGGCAGTGAGGGGCGAGGAAGGAGAGGCCTCTCTCACAGGTTCCCTGTGCCGCCGCTCTGCTTGAGTTTGTACAAACAGCCGTAGTATGCTCAGCTCCAACAGACTGAACTCTGTCTTTACTGTCTTTCAGATGGCAGCAGTGACAATGGGCTTTGGAGATCCTCTCTCACCTTTACAATCGGTCAATAGACATATTCACTTCTTCTTGGGCACTTAGTCAGGGACTAGAATGGGGAAGTATGTAGCGGTAATACAATGCTCTTAATTCAACCCAGCACAACCCTCCCACTTACCCAGCTGTTATGGACAAGCACAGCAAGCAGAGGCAAAGTGTAAACTCCCCAGAGGAAGACCCTGTGGGCTGAGTGCAGTCTGCTGGGACACGGGCAGTCGGGGCCCTGGAGTCAGTTGGCAAAGACAGCTTTAGATTTCGAACAGTACTGAACACACCTGTGAAATTGTGGGAGCTGCATTTCTAGGGACGCTACAGTTCTGAGGTCCTGACCTAAAACTAACTGCCAAGGTAACTCACGAATGGGCAATTTCTTAATGAAGCAAACTGACAGCAGCAGAAGCCTGGCAGCCACAGTGCTGGGGAAGGCTGGGGCACTGCAGGCTTCCAGAACATACTGTAGCCGAGGTGTAAGATTGTTCTTACTGTACGTATGTCCAGACTAGGTGAATACGGTATGTTTCAAGTCGAGTAAAAGCATGATGGAAGTGACAGAACGGCAGAGCCGCTCAGATAACCTGTGTCTCATTAGCGCTGTGGTTTTTAATGAGCTATCACAAAGAACTCAATGACTCTGATTACCTGGCATTATCCACCCCCTCCTTTTTCCTAGATATGTTGGACAGTGGCCACTGCAGAAAGTGTCCAATAAGCTCCACTCTGCATGCAAAGGCCCATTTGCAAGTATTTTCCGTCTTGTCGGAATATGATGTTTCTGTTTGGTCTGAATGCATCTGGTGGCCTGTCCTCCAAAGTGTAAAATAAAACTGCCTGTTTTCCCTCCTGTAATGCTGTCACGGTAGGTAGCATGTCAGCAGGACAGCCGAGATAAAACTGATGGATGGATGTAAGTGTGGAATGGAACAGGAGCTGATATCTCAATGTGAACTCTGCACAGGCGGTTTCTGAACCCTTGTGCCCAAGAAGCCTTTACCAGTTAATGTAGATGCTTGCTTGTAGCTTTAACCCCGCCAATTTTTGCTTAAATTTTATAGCTCATTAATAGATGGCCAATAGGTGAAAAGTATGTACTGATGACGTAACAGGAAATGTTTAATTTCTCATTAGGCTCAGGGACGTAGTTGGTATTATGAATCCTATCCCTCACACTGTGGGCAGTTGGAGAGTGCTGCTGATGGGGCGGAACCTGGAGGCAGGAGTCTGCTCCGAATCACTGCCTTGTGCTACAGCTCAGTGCAGTTTGGGTGTGCTTTACTCGGCAGCTGCCCATCGGGAATGGAGGAAATGCAAACAGGCTGTGTCCAACACGTCCTGTTGGCCAGATTCCTCATTTCCTACGTGAAGGAAGTGCAGTCTGAGCTTCCTATTGGGATATCTTAGTGCCTGTCACTAAAGCTTCCCATCTACTTATAATCCTCCAAGTGTTACAGCTTGAGATCTCAATTTTGCATCAGCAAGATGAGCACAATTTCCTAGCGTTGTGTTAAACCTGAAGCTGGCGGTGATGGTTTTGCATCGCCTCCTGTGTTCAAAAGCAGCATTCCAAGGTGATGTTTTGGCTTCTCCTTAAAATCACCTTTATAAACACTTACCAACATTACACAGATAAAAATATGAAACGTTGCCTGTACAGTGAGGATTGCAGGTACCTTAAGCTCTATTTCGTAGATGGAGTAAGAGGGTCAGTGGCCAGCAAAAACAACTTGATGTAGTTAGTGAAAGCCCATGCATTTCTGTCCGTGAGTTTCGGACACGCAGGTGTACGTTACACCATTCCCCTAAACTGGTGCTACTGAGTCATGTCAGTGATCTACATATGCCTGTATTCATCGTGATCTATCTAAATTCTGCCTTTGTCAGTCCAGTTTTCTAATGTGCTCCAGATGTAACAGCCCTAATGCAGCCCCACCTATTTCAGAATCTCTGCAGCAGTGTAAGATGTGGACATCCTCCTTTAAAGGTTGCTGCCATGGGAGAGGACAAAGGCCGCATTTCTTGCCACTGTTGCATTGATAACTGAAAAGAAGGGAGCCCACTCTTTTTAAGCATAGTCTTCAGAAGGTGGGGTTCGCCTCTGCCCGGTGCAGGGCTGCTGCTCTTGTCCAAGAGCGCTCTAAATTTGTCTCACAGTCTGTGTCAGTGTGGGTGAGGCACTTTGCTCAGACACGGGGTGAGAATGGTGGTGGCTCTGAACTGATAAATGGATGCAGCACACAGACTGAGGGTCTGCTGGTCACTGGCTTTCATGCACCAGAGCTGGGAAGGTGGTGGAGAACCTGGGAGACCACACGTCAGCTGTCGTGCACGTGCCCTAGTCCTCCCAGTCACAGCACTGCAGGGCTGTTGACAAACAGCTGCTTTTTAATTGTGTGAAATACTTAAACCCAACCAAGAGGCAAGTTTAATATCGCTTCAGGAGCAGCAGTCTGGAGTGAGAACCGTTCCTGTTTATAGTATCCCTGTTTTGTGGAGTAATAGGAGTTGAACCTTCACCGTTTGTTTCCTCCTATGGTCAGGGAGAAGAATCCCTTCAGGTACTGTTCACGTCTACAGTCCCATGATTGTCCAAGATGAAACACTGCCCTTCTGTTCTGCCATGTGAGCCATGGCATCCCCAGGCACGTCAGAGCTCATTGTGCTCATGCTTGTTACAGCATTCTGAAAGTGGGTCACTCGTAACGGCCTCGATTGCAGACCCCTTCACCAGCAGTGGTGAGGATGACGTGCTTGTCCAGCACTGCCCACCTTTGTCCCAAGAACTGTGGTGCTGGAAAGGGAGAGGCATCAAGCTTAATGCTGCCTGCTCTGCAACAGCCCATGGGCCTTCCTGCCCTACGTTTGGCCCATCTGTTCCACATAGAACAGCAGCACAGCCCCGTGCGCGTCTCCAACACACCAACTCAGTCTTGCTGGTCGTAGGGAGCTGCCTCTACAGAGACTTCCCTTCTGTCTTGGTCCCAAGACGTGCTCATAGGATGTGCTGGCCAAACCTGTGACTTTAGTAGGCAGTATCTTCCTAAAATAATGTTAATTGGTGTTAGCAATTCTAGCATTGCAATATGGGTGAAAAATAATTGAAGGATACTGCTTTATTGGATACCTGCTTTAAGAAATGTCTGGATTTGTCTTGTAAACAGGTTTTCAGGCATACTTAGGAGAAAATAGCACAGAGACCTTCTCTGCACCGAAACTGATAAGGGCGGAGCCTTTGGGGGCTGCACCACTATCTGAGCCAGTAACGACAGGCAGTGATAAGTACTAGCACCACACACTTAACTGAGAAGTTTCGTTTAACTTTTTGATTTTTTTCTTTTTTCACTTTACCTTTTTGTTTTGTTTTGTTTTCCTTTTGAAATGTGCGGTGGAAGTGGTGCCTAGTACTGGATCTCATACTGCCTGGGGTGGGTGGAGGGGAGGAGGAGGTGTGTGATGCTCGAGGGGGTGGGGAGGAGGTTCCCAATTCCAGGTCCTTTGCTGTCTGGGAGGATGGGGGGGGAGGGAGTGACCAGGTGGTGCCCAGTGCTGGATCTCTTGCTGCCCCATGAGGGAGGGAGCGGGAGGGATTGCAGTAGTGTCCAGAACCAAGACCTTTGCTGCCAGGAGGGGGTAGGCTGTCCTAAAATGAAGTGATTTCCTCCTCCTGCAAGCGTTGCTGGAGATGTGATCACACTGGGGAGGGTCAGACCTTATCACTGGGGTTGGAGTTAAGGCTCCTGCGGTGGCAGACCCCAGCAAAGATTTGACTGCCCCGGGAGTGAGCTGTACTGCTTATCCGCTCCAGCAGTCTGTGCATTGAGCAGGAAAATACTTCTTTATCACTGCGTGTGCCAGGCTGTGCTGCAGCCCAGTGAGGAGCTACTTGCTGTTGGGTCAGAGCTCCTGGGAGGGAAGGAGGAAGGGAAGGAGGTCCTGACGTCCGTGACCACCCCCTGATCTAACCAGACAGTTCTTCTTTCCAATACAGATGGCAGCTCAGAGGCAGCGCGCCTTGGCCATCATGTGTCGCGTTTATGTGGGCTCCATATACTATGAGCTGGGAGAAGACACCATTCGCCAGGCCTTTGCCCCGTTTGGACCTATAAAAAGCATTGATATGTCCTGGGACTCTGTTACCATGAAGCACAAGGTTGGTTGACAGCCCTTGAGTCATGTGTTTTTCTTTTCTCGAAGGCCTAATGGAATTTATCGAGGAGCAGAAGGAGCCTTTACTCTCACAGATGGCTGCTTTAGCACTTTGACTTGAGATAAACGTTTGTAGCTGCCTGCTCTGCCTAGTTTGTTCAGGATTCTGCAGTGGGAACCAGATGTGCACAAAAGATGTTAAGCAGCTAGCAGCCCTATGTGCAGTGGCTTTTGTCTGCTAGGTCTCTAGGTCTGAGAGGCTCTGAAAACAAAACAAGTGGCCTTAGATCTGCAATTCAGCATGCAGTTTTCAGTTCTAATGGAAATTCCTTTTCCTTGAAGTCTTGTCAGCCCACAGTAGTCTGAATCTGGTAGATGGGAAGTCTTGGCTGTGTTAGCTGGCACTGGTGTTGAGACAAGGTGCAGCTGGCATGGCTGAACATGAGCATCCTTCTGTCCTAGGGGTTTGCCTTTGTGGAGTACGAGGTGCCTGAAGCTGCACAGCTGGCCTTGGAGCAGATGAATTCCGTCATGCTGGGAGGAAGGAATATAAAGGTAAGTAGCAAACATGCTCTGAAAACTCTTTAACTCTCTTTATTGTGAATAAAGACTTTCTTGCCTGGAAATGCTTCCTGTAACGCTGTACTGTAGAAGATAATCTAAAGTCTGTTCCCTGACAGATCTCCATTTTCAGTGCACTAAGCACTGTTGATCCCTTACCAGACCCCTACAGCATGCTGATAAAAGCAAGAAACTTGCTCTTATAAGCTGGCAGTGTTACGCACACCGTGGAAATTTCTTAAGGACAAAACCGAAGATGGTCCCTGATGCTTCGTGCATCTTTGTATACAGTGCCTGTGTGGGTGGCAGGTAGTAGCATCAGACTCTCGTTCCTCAACAGTGTGAGGAATTTCAAGTACCGCTCCACCCTTCGGCGCAAACCAAAAAGAGCAGTAGTTTTAGCTGTGTGTTTTCAGGCAACAGCAGACGATCTCTAAAAGGTGACACTTTGGAGATTGAAGTTTTAGGGGGAAAGTTAGTATTTTTGGTGACGTTTTATATCTTGCATTTCTCCGATGCATTTTTGCAGTGTACTGCTTCCAAGGGCTTTTAGGAGTCTTCAAAAGGAGGACATAGAAGCATTATATTTTGCTTTTGGTGTTGTTTTTGCTTCCTGGAAGTTGTTCTTCTGCAGGTCAGGGAACAAAACGGCTCAGTTGAGGGAAGCATGGTGGAAGGGAGGGCAGTCAATCCGGGCTGTTCACACTTCTGGAATCATAGTGCAGGTTGTAGCCCAGAGCTGAGAGTCAGCTGCCCTTTGCTAATTGTGACATTATGAGGGTTTATGTGGTTTGAAAAGGAAGTGGTTGTCTGAGTGCTTGCCTGCTGTATGTCTCAGCAAGTCGTGCTGCTGCCCTTCAGACTGCTTCACAGACTGTTTGCTGTGTTCTCTGCAGGTGGGGAGACCGAGCAATATAGGACAGGCACAACCAATTATAGACCAGCTAGCAGAAGAGGCACGGGCTTTCAACCGCATCTACGTGGCTTCTGTTCATCAGGACCTGTCAGATGATGACATCAAGAGTGTGTTTGAGGCCTTCGGAAAGATTAAATCCTGCACGCTAGCCAGGGATCCCACAACAGGAAAACACAAAGGCTATGGTTTCATTGGTAAAATGGCTCTCTGATATTTGTTCTGGGGTAAAGAAGGGTGTTGGGATTGTCCTCGCCGGTTTTAATTCAGTGCAAGAATTACTTGAAACGATGGGACAGAGATAAATTTGGAGCAGATAAGCACCTGTGTTTAGAAATCTAATTAGTAGTCAGATGTTTTTACTCACTATTTAGATGGATTAAGTGGTCTTACTGCATCTCCTGTTCTCAACAGCACCTCTGTGATCAGAGGGCTGACTTGAGCAAGCTAAGCGTTGAGTGGCTTCTTGCAGGAACTCTCAAGTTGATTTGTTTGTGTGTTCTTTTAAATCATATTTGTGCAGTGAGAGTGTTGAGTTTAGAAGTAAAAAATTCCTCCTTTTCATTGCAGAATATGAGAAGGCACAGTCTTCTCAAGATGCTGTTTCCTCCATGAACCTCTTTGACCTTGGAGGTCAATATCTACGAGTTGGTAAAGCTGTGACTCCCCCGATGCCTCTCCTGACACCTGCCACACCAGGGGGATTACCTCCAGCAGCAGCTGTTGCTGCTGCAGCTGCTACAGCAAAGATAACAGCGCAGGTAAGACACAGGCTGGAGTGACTGAGGGAAGTGGATGGTTATTGTCCCCCTCCTCTAGTATGCATGCATGCTCTTCCAGCCACTTGCACTCGCTAGTTTGAGTGGAGACTCTTGGCCTTGATCAGTCTGATTCTGAGTCTTCACATGTAGAAACTTGCCTGGGACACTTGTGAGTATCTGAGAAGGATTTGGGTATGTCGGTGGATGAAAGATTCAGCATGGGCAGGCAATGTGGACTTGCAGCCTCAAAGACCAGTTGTACCCAGTGTTGCATCAAGAGAAGTGTGATCAGCAGGGTGAGGGAGGTGATTCTGCCCCCCTACTCTGCTCTTGTGAGACTGCACCTGGAGCCCTGCATCCAGTTCTGGAGCCTTCAACACAAGAAGGAAATGGAGCTGTTGGAGGGGGTCCAGAGGAGGGCCATGGAGATGATCAGAGAGCTGCAGCACCTCCGCTATGAGGACATGCTGAGAGAGCTGGGGCTCTTCAGCCTCGAGAAGAGAAGGCTCCAAGGAGACCTTATGGCACCTTCCAGTACCTGAAGGGACCTACGTGAAAGCTGGGGAGGGACTTTTTATAAGGGCACATAGTGACAGGACGAGGAGAAACAGCTTTAAACTGGAAGTAGATTTAGACCAGATATTAGGAAGAAACTCTTTAAATCATAGAATCACAGAATCCTGAGAGTTGGAAAGGACGTCTGAAGGCCATCTAGTCTGATTCCCCTGCAGTGAACAGGGATGCCACAATTAGATCAGATTGCCCAGGGCCTGATGCAGCCTCACCTTGAAAGTCCCCAGGGATGGGGCATCAACCACATCCCTAGGCAGCATGTTCCAGTGCCTCACCACCATCATGGTAAACCCTTCAGCTACAGGAGGCATCGGAAGTGCTCCTCCTATTGGGGAGACTTCAACCACCATCTGCTGGAGAAGTAGAGCAGCAGGCAATCCAGGAGGCTCCTGGGATGCACTGAGAACAGCCTCCTCCCTACCAGAGGGATGTAGTACTGCACCTGTTGCTCACTAGTGTAAACAAACTGATGGGTGACGTCAAGATTGGAGGCTGCCTGGGCTGTAGTGACCGTGCTATGGTTGAGTTCGTGCTCCAGATGGACATGAGACAGAAGAGTAAAATCGGGAAGCTAAACTTTAGGAAAGGTAAATTCCAGATCTTCAAGAAGTTAGTCAACAGAACGCCCTGGGAAACTGTCCTCATGGGTAAAGATCATGGGTAAGGGCAAGAGCTGGCAGATCTAAGGAGGCTTTCTTCAGGTCACAAGAGCTCTACAGCCCCAGGTGTAACAAGTCAGGAAGAGGAGGCAAGAGACCGGCATGGCTGAACTGAAGAGCAAGAAGAAAATGTACATGCACAGGGACAGGTATGGTGGGAAGAGTATAAGGAAGCTGTTAGGCTGTGTAGGGATGAAAAGGCCCAGCTTGAACTGAACTTGGCTAGGGATGCCAAAAAGAACAAGAAAAACTTCTACAGGCACTTCAGCCAGAAAAGGAAAGTCCCCTCCTACTGAATGACACAGACAGGCTGGTGACAACAGATGAGAAGAAGACTGAGATCCAACTTGTAAGGAGTTTATGATTCTTTGTCTAGGTAGGCATACCAACAATTAGGGAAATGTTTATAGTAGAGGCTAAAAGATTGCATTGGTGTGAACGGACAAACAGTTGTGAAGGCAGTAATAGTTGCATGAGAACAATGCTGTTGGAAAGGACCCTTGATTGTATAGCAAAGTGGAAATTGGCCAGTCATGGCTTTCAGCTGTTCAGAAAGCAGGAAATGCAGTGGATTCAGCAGAATTGGATGTTAGTGCAGGAGTCTGATTTTAAGTCAGAAATGCAACTTCTGAAAGGCAACTTTTATCTGGAATTCACGTGCAAGCCAAGGAAGGAGAAGGAGCCTCCATACTTGAAAGAAATTAGGAATAGAGAGTGGTTCTGAGCAGCAAAGATGGTTGTCTGTGACAGTCACAGTGGAAAAAGTCTGTCTGGAAGCAAAACTTAGGAGAACTCTATCGCTATTTGAGAAGAAATGGGGCAGCTAATTACCAGGATGGTGTTGTGGTAGTCTTAGTGCAGCACTGAATGCTTGCTGAAGTGTTCTTCCCCTTCGTTAGAAGCATACGGCAGACTGGCTAACGATGCAAACAGAATTATTGCATCCTCCCTCTGCAGGAGGTTGCCATGTGCAGTTGTATGTGCAGTTGTCACGGCACGTGCAGGTTCTTCATAATTAGTCTTATCAGTCAGGGACGTTACTGTGTGATGAAGAATAGCTCATGTGGCACTTCTGTGCAGGGTAGCGTGGAAGACTAATTCTGTGTTACCTGCAGACTCTGCTCTGACCCCAGTGGTAGGGAAAGGGTGAAAACAAGCTTTCAAGGAAGAAAAAAACGTTGGAAGAAACAGCTACCTCCTATATCTGGGTGTTTTAGGACAATATCCCTGCCAAATGGACGTAACTTCCCTTGATAAAACTACTGTTACACTTGATAAGGAGAAATGTTTACTGCACGTTCTGTCAACAGTTCAGGCACTGGTGGAGACCCATAAGCACAGGAGAAGCTGTTACAGGTCTGAGACTGCTGAAATTAACTCTGAGGTGCATAACCATGTGAGAAGAGGTGGAAATGAGCTCTGCTTGGAAACTGCTCACCCTTCACCCTCCTGGTGAAGTTACTTCGAAGCAGTCCTTAATTCATCTCCATTCACAAATATGTTACTGCTCCTACTGTGCACATTAGGAGAAGAATGCTAATTAAATTAGTTGGCAACACAGATGAGAAACATAATTAATGTAGAGTATAATTGTATTATCAGAGAGGAATGGAAAAATTAAATACTACATTAAAGGACCAAAACCCCAGAATGTTTGCACTGATCTGTCAGAATTTACAGGATCTCTATGAGAAGGAAAGAGAAGGATCTAGATCAATATGCCGTGACTCTAATAGCCTGGGAAGCAACAAAAAAACATTGGGAAATAAGGTGCCTGTTATATCCCATAACTCCAGTAGTTATATGGAAGTGAATTCTGGCCATCTACAGTCAGATGCTTTCTTGGAATATGAAAGGTAGAAAGAGATCCCACAGTTGTTCCGGAAAATGGAAACGGATATGCAGGAAGCAACTAGGAAAGTGAGCTGGAATAGCTGTAGAACAATACTGAGAAGTGCATCAGACCGCTCGAGTGCACTTCATGTGGAGGCAGAGAAGGTGAGAAGATGGAAGAGAGAGGTGTGGTTAAAAAATTCTTTAATTATCAAGGCTGGAAGTCTGAAGAAAGTTTCCAGTCATCAGTAGGGATGAAATTCAATAGGACTTCCCCAGTAAAAACGGCGGTGGCAGAAGTTAATGGTGTGATTTTTCTCATTCAGAAACTTAGGTTTGTGATACTGGTCTGCAGTTGCTGTGATTGCACTTCACAGGTGATGAGTAGAGAGGTGAGATGCTTGGTTTAAGCCAACCTGGAGGTGTGCAGTGTTGTGAAGAACACGGTCATGCTCTCTCTTGCCCTGCCCTTGTGCTTGCAGGAGCACTTCTGACTGCTCTGTTCCTTGAATCAGACAAGTTATCTGGTGGAAGGTTAACCCTTAAGAAAAACTGAAGCAGCAGGTGGAAGCAAGTAGGCATTATTCCTCCTCTGAAATTGCCTGCACCTTGCAGAGCA
>PPHD01019732.1:0-13964 GCA_002909625.1 Bambusicola thoracicus
ACCTACCAAACCCCACTGCATTATTCTGATCCCCAAATGCGTGGGAGACCTCTCCAAGACCATCTCTAAGGCAACTCGGAAGCTGTGTAGGTCTCTTTTATGGAAGAGACTTGTGCTGAACTACTCCTGCTGAGTTAGCACACTGTTAGATGCCCTCGCTTCCTGTGTTCGTGATGGCCTTGGAAACTCCTCTTTTCTGAGCAGAACAATTTAGGATCTGAAAGTACTTTTGCAGTCAGCAGACTCAAACTATTCTGAAGTGCCACATAAAACATGCCTTTAGAATGTCACAGAAATATATAACTCTGACTCCTTAAAGTCAACTATTAAAGTAAACAGAGCAATCCTGGAATTGCATAATGATTTATTACTTTAATACACAATTATATCAGTCTGCCCATGCTGGAAACTGTAAAGACTGTCTTCAGTGTGCTGCGTCTTGTTATCCATAAAACACAAAAGCATTTTAACCTTTGCCAACAGCGATAGCGTTAATGGTAATGAACAGAAAGTGACAATTTGCAATCAAGCTTGCCAGCATTTTAACTATGAACCTACTTCAATAAGCCTTGTTCTGGCTCCTGCTGTTGGGCATTGTATCCTCCATACCTTTTTGAACAGTGTGAATGTCAGTTACCCACTGTGCATTAGCTGGAGGTAAGATCTAAGGTGGCAACGTACTGCTTTGACTTGGATGTGATGATCACTCTTTGCAGCCCGTACTCATCCACACTGCAGCGCATTGACACAAAAAGTAATACTTGCAGCACTACAACGTGCAACCAAGTTTCTCAAACTGTACAGCACTGAAATTTTCACAGGCAAACAATTTCAGGTGATTAAAAATCTTTTAGAAACAGACCTAACATGAGGTGAGATATGACACAGCACCTGAAAACAGTCCTTATGACACTGAATCTTTGCTCAGCTGGGTCCAGAGACTTCCCACAGGTGAACTATGACACTTCCTATCTGCAAGGTGCTGAAACTTAAGAAGCCCCTCTAGGTTCATTCTGTATTTTCCATGGTCTGTCTCTTGCCTCACATTTACCAAGCACTATGTCAACTGCCTTCCACCATGGTGCTGCTAAGTCAAAGCTCAGAAGTCTCATGCTAGATTATAAGTAGAAAGCTTGTAAAGAGAACAGTCATACTAAGTTTGTTTAAAATAGCTAGTTTTCATGCTAAGCAAAGTGATTATCAAGAATGTGTGGTAGAGGATGGTGAGAGAGAGACTGATTTAATTACACTGAGCACTAATGAAAGAAGTTTCTTGCGTAAGATGCGCTTATTTGAGATTTCCATGGGGCACTGAGCGTTCATTACAGGCCAGATGTTGATTTTGTTGCCTCAGTCAGCACTTGCTTTTATTTCAGTGTGACAGCACCACTGGTAAAAGGAAAAGGACAGGTGTGTCTGTCCCTCCCAGTGGGTCTAAACCATACAGTTGGGTTAGTTCCTTCTTTTTAAGCCTGGATAGCTTTTTGCATCAATACCTTTTGTCTCACCGGTACAGGTCATTAATCAACCTTTCCTCTGTCGGCACTTAATAGGGAGAATTTTGATTTACATGTTTTCCATATCTTATCTGAAAAAGTCTGAAAAAAAGCTTGGATTTCCTTCTGTTCAGTTTCAGTTATTTTCCTTCTGTGGCCAACTTACATTCACTGGCCTCTGGCTGGATTATTCACAGCCATTTCTTTAGTCACAAAGTCATCAATAGGACATGACCAGGTTACCCAGAGAAGCTGTGGGTGCCCCATCCCTGGAGGCACCCAGGGCCAGACTGGATGAGGGTCTGGGGAGCCTGAGCTGCTGGGTGGTAGCCCTGCCAAAGGCAGTGGGATTGGAACTGGGTGGACTTTGAGGTCCTTTCCAACCCAAGTCATTCTGTGATATGTGAATATTTGTCACCTGAAATCCAGTAGGCTGTGCTCTGGATTAAGCTGTCTCTTGTCCTCAACCTTTCTGCCTACAGCTTTTCAGAAGCAGGTCTCCTGCTCTTAGGGTTATGCATCTATATAGGAAAATTGCCATTTTCCCAGTTCTTGTCATTTAATCAGCAAAGTAAACCCGAATAACTGAACAGCAGGAATGGATGTGAGGGCACACTTGCCAAGATACAAATAGGAAGAGCTCTCGATCCATTTTAGTGGATTTGTTGACTACAAACAGGAAACAAGGCAATTCCCCCAGCAAATGCTGTGGCAAGGGGAAAGGTGCTTGTGTGGGCACAGCAAAGCAAAGAAGTCGGTAGCCCCCCTTCACACTCCCTGCTTTGTGAACAAACTTGTTTGGATCCTCAACTGCGGTAATCAGGCATGCGCTGCCAGAAGGAGTGGAAGGCCATGAGGCCTTGAAGGACATCTCTCTAAACAGATAAATATATAAACAAAGATGCTGACATTCTTCTCTATTCCTCTTTGATAATCTTTTGTGACCCAACACGCTCTCTTCAGATAAGGCAAAGTTTTCTTAATTGAAGATAAATTTCCTAAAATGTTTCCTGGCAATCGATCTAGGAGATATGGACTTGTGGGACACGCTCATGCTGTGGATCACTGTTATATTATTTCATGTCGGAATTCAGCTTGGAGCAGAACTAATTCCAGTGTATGTAACCTCAAGCATCCAGTTGGGTTAAGCAGTAGTGCTTGGCGTCACTGATTCTGCCACTGAGTTTTGTTAATACAAAGTGTTTGTTTTGGCAGGTGATACTTCATGCCCCCCCTTTTTGCAGAGTGTGAAGGTTTTTGTTGTTTCTTTTTCCTGCTGCTGCTCCCCATGGGTCTAATACCACATTCTTCTGTGGTGACTCTCCAATACATTTTTATTTATTCTGCAGCTCTATTTCAGTGAAGAAATAAACAGTCTGCTCTAATTTTTTGGCTTCTATGCTCCTTCTTGCACTTTTCTGCTCTGAACGTAGGACTCAAAAGTTCTCACTTGTAAAGCTCCTCAGGGGCATGGGTCAATAGCTGTGTGGGTCAGGAAAAGATCACAGTCGACAGCTCTCTATAACTGGATTCCGCCGTTGTGGGGAGCGGGATTTTTGTTTCCCATGGCAGGCATGGGGATAAGCCGCTGACAAACGCTGTGGGCCTCGCTGTTCTTAGCAGAGGAGAAGGTCTCCTGAGTAGGGTTTTCCGACACTGACAAGTTATATTCTAGTGGTATATTTAGAACTGGCTAGCAAATAAAGTATTGTGTGGAGGGTAAAGAGAAGGTCTGTTATGCTTGTGGCCCTGTAAGTCAAAATGAAAGCAAGCCTTGCTGGATAAGAAGTGAAAAACAGGATTGCCAATTTTGCTTAAATTACAGCTTTTGAAAATACACATTCTCAGTGCCTTATTTAATGCTGTCAGTAATTAATGATGAGCCATAAAGGGTCATAAAGATGCAGCGGGGCTCACGCCCTGCTGAATGGCTGCCTGCCTGGGAGCTGCTACATGCTGGGTGTCTGCAGGCCTGGCCCACAGGATGAACCATAGAAGGAAGCTCTGGCAATGCGCATGGACAAAATCTCAATCCCCTTGGTGACTAAAGGCTATCAGGCTCCTTCTTCCTTCACCTCGGTTTCTATATTGGCCACTTGAGGATAGTCATAGTGGCATGCTTTGCAGGAGGGTCACAGGAGGGCCCTTGTTCCCACAGCCTGCTGGAAAGCTGAAGTACTGTTCAAGTGCTAAAGAAATTTACTCCCTGGGAAAGCGTATCCTGTGCGCTCCCTGATTGCATCCTCCCAGCCTGAAAACTTTTCAAGCTGTCTATCTAAACAGTTCCCACACAATAATGCCTCACTGCCCCAGGCTTCTGCTTTTGCTTGTCTTCAGCTTCCCTTCTGCTGACCCCTGAGTGGCAGCAGCAAAACAACCTGTGAACACCCAGAGCTTCGTGTGCTTTCAAAGTCGGGCTTGATGTTTTCAACATACTCTCTCATTTTCCTGCGTGCAGACTACTGTCTAACATTTCTGGAAAAGCAGCCTGTGACTCCAGCCAATTTCTACGGCATTTTAAAGCCACACATATGTTTAATATATCTACTACTTCCTTCCCTAGGGCTTCATGCTTCTCTTGCCATTCATCTTTTCATGCTGTATGCATAGAATGAGTTATCTACAGCATCGCTATTGTAATGTACGGCACTTCCCAACATCTACATGGCAAATCCATTAAAAACTCTAACAGCTTCTGACTGACTCCACCAGTGTGAATGCTCTACCTGGTGGGAAACAACCAGGAAAAGTACTTTTCCCATTCAGAATTTTATGAAAAGGCTATAGAAGCAGATGTCCTTTCTCAGTTATTTTTTTTTTGACTCTGGGAAGAGGTATGAGTCAGTGCAAGTAGGGGAGCTGGCTTAATCTGAAGCAAATGGAAAGAAACGCTGGTTGAAACAGTTGTCCTTTCAGACGTGGTGAGCGGCCGTGTAGCTATGTCATGGATGTGAAGCTGACCCTCCCAGTGAGAGCTGGCTGCAAAGAGCACAGAAGTAAGTGACAGACCTCCTGTCAGACTGACAAGGCTCCAGACAAAGCCGCAGCTCACTTGCCCCCAGCAGCCTTGCATTATTTCCTCTACGCTCCTGTTCACCACAGTGTAGGAGCCCCTGCCAGGGATGTGCTAACAGAGTGTAAACCTTCAGTCAACAGCAGGTAGCAACAGCACTGTAACCACAGCTCAGCGGAACCCTAAAGCACTTTGCACATTCTCCCAGTTCTAGAAAGGGTACATTTCTAGTATACTTACGTATCTGAGCGCTTTAAATGTAAAGGTGCAAGGGTGGCATGAAGATATATGCAGAAAAATGTCTGCTTGGGAAATACAGACTTAACTTCTTCCTACTGTTCTTCTGTTAAGCCAAAATAGGTGAATGTACCCACTTCTATGACTGAGACTAGCTATGTAAAATCACATGCTTTACTCTTTTAAGCTGCATGAAACTGGCTTTGTATAACAAGTCTCTGAAGCAGTCAAAGCTGGGAGCATCCAAAAAAATCAGGCTACAGAATGGTTTCTAGAACAGCAGGAACCTCTTCAGAGTGGCTGTCCTTTGCTTTATCACTGCTGCAAGGTCAGCTCATCTGGATCTCATGCCCTGAATCATTGCTGTTTACTGGCAATGTCCGTAAACAGTAGTGGAGGAGCTGCAGATAAGAAATAGAGATTGGAAGAAGAAGTACATGAGAATGTTGAAAAGACAGCTGTAAGCACAAAAAGACAACTGTAAAGTACAAAGCAGAAGAGTTTGTACACAGGACTCAAGGAACAGGTATTAGGACAGGGAAGAAAAGAGGAAAGGGTGATAGCTGAGGGGAAGTGAAGGAAAAAGTATATGCCAAGCAAGAGGTAAGCGGGGAATGCAGACACTGAGAAGTATGGAATCAATTTGGGGAAGGGTGAACTTAGAATTTCTGAAAAGAATTAGGGTCAGCAGTCTGGGAGATGTCAGTGCGTTTAGTGACTCTGTGGTGAGCTGCAGACTGATCAAAGCACTGCCATGTTTCACAGTAAGCAGGCAAAGGATGCCTCAGACTCCACTAGGAAGCTCTTCTGTTGCCTTTGCCAGTGACTACTGGAGACAGAAGCGGGCAAGATGGCTATCTTACCACGGCAAGCACTGCAGGAGGTGGTTGAGCGCAGCCTAGAGAGAAAGCTGTGCTGCACATATAAATCTTGAATCCTGGCATTCCTTCCTCAGCAATCAAACTGCAGGCTATATTTAGCCCAACCTAAGCAGAAACAAAGAACAGCAGGAGTAGGCTTAGCTCAAACAGCTGCCACCAGCTGCTCAGAGGGGATGCAGGTAGGGCCAATGTCAGATGTAGTTAAATGAGACGGAACGGGGAACACAGCTATGCTTGAGTGAACAACGCTGGCTTTTGGTTAGAATTTCTAGGTTTTATTATTTCATGGTTAGCCAGAAAGGAGATCGAAAACCCACCTCGTAAATAAATAAGAATGTCAAGCAAAGCAGAGTATGAATGCTTCTTACACCAAGGGCAAGGCTACGGTGAAGTACAGAGAGAGAAGTAGAGGAAAGGGAGGAGGCAACAGGTACAAGCAAATCATCTTGCCCATTACAGCAAATGTGTCTGTGTGTAGCCCAGGTTGCTGGTGTTAGAACTGAGGAGCATGGAGAAGAAGCAACAACTGCAGCTTTGAGAAAGTCCATGACAGACTGGCTGATGAACAGCTGCTGACTAAATGTTTGTGTGGTATCGCTAGTGTGGCTTCTCCAAGAAACACAATAGGGGTGCTCGTGGTTACTCTTGATCCCAGTAAAGCCCTCTGCTTGGTTAATGCCCTGCCCAGCCCCCAAACCAGATCCGCTGGGGCCACTCCAGAAGCAGCTCCTATCCTTGTCAGCATGGCTAGGACTACACGTTCATGGTTGACAGTGGCCTATGTGTTTGATCCACAAACCCTGAGCTCACCCCCCAATACAGGCATCAGTGTCATCCACTGAATGGCAGGGTAGACAGGTCATGTTATTGCAACTAGTTGTTTGCAGTATTACCTGCTTCTAAAGATGTGTTTGTGTGCTCGACAGTGAGAAACCATCCCAAAATCTCACCCAGTGTGAGCTAGTTACTGGTACGTTTCTACTAGCAGGTACACACAAACAACTGCTTTCAGCAAACGTGCCTTCGAATAAGCTATGTAAAATCAGTAGTAGTAAGAAGTGGGATTGTATAACGAGTATTTTACCAATGAGAAGTACTAGGGTACAATTAATACATTGGGCATTAAACTTGAGCACTGAAGAATCACTTATGCGTCTGGTTGCTACTGCCATTCTTAAGAATAAACAAAAAAAGCCATTTCATCTACTTTATCAGTGAATAAAAAATAAGTAAATCCATAAATTCCCTTTCCACTCACTTTCCTGTTTTTCAGATGCACCTTTATTACAGTAATCCTCCTGGGATACATCAGTTGGTATAGCATGAACTTCAAAGCTTTTGTGGTAGTTTTCCTTGCCTTATGAGCAGAGCTGCAAGCTCACTAACTAATCGCTCCTTAATAGCTCATGTTTCCTTCTCAAAAGTCCCTGAAATGAAACTGGTGAGGGAAAACTGCTGCAGGGATTTGTGAAGTAGAACATTACTTTGAAATGGGCTTCTTTCCCAGTAACCCATACAGTTTTTTGAGAAAAGGCAAGGCTGAATTCAGTTCAGGCACCGCAGTTGGAAGTGATCCTCAGAGGTGAATTTCAAATATACTCCCAGATAATGAAAACAGAACACAGATTTGTTTTAGGTGCCTCTCACTTAGCTGTTGCTCACATTTGCTCTGTAGGAACTTCTGAATCTAGGTATCTTTCTCCAGGTATATTCACCCATCCTGGGTTAGACAAGGAACATAGGGTAAGCCAACACAGAAATCTGTTTGTTCACAACACTTCCAACGGACGCTAGAAAGACTGAGGCTGGTGAAACCTTCATTTCTGTGATGGGACTGGCTCTTTGCAGAGTGCTATTCGCTGATGCCACTTTATCAATCACCCCTTTGTACAAATGCAAAGAACTGAGCCTTTATTGCATCTAAAGGTGCCAGCAGCCCTGTGTCTTAGACACCTTATTCCACAAGAGAAGGGTTTCTGTAGCTGCAGATAAGCAGGCACGCATTTACCAGGGAGCTGGTGGAGGTTTCAGTATTTTCCATCCTGCTCAAGCAGCAGTGGAAGCCATATGTGTTTCCATGTCACATAGCAGAGCTGCAACTGCACAGACTGCCCAGACAGATGAGAAGTGCATCTGCCCGTGGCTGAGCGCACCGCACCATTCATGCGAACGCAAAAACTTGAAGTGTTTAGCCTGGCACATACTGAGCAAAAAATCAAGTTGGACAGCGCATGCCACAGCTGGACGTTCTCTCTTTTTTTGGCCAACATATAAGGGCTTCTAAGCAGAGGTATTTTGAGCATTCACAGTCAACTGAGTTATGAGTTGGAAAAGCATCAGCCATGCCGCTATCCAGTACATGCCCTTCTTTTCTTTCCTAGTTAATACATTTTCACTCCTCTGCAGCTTTCTGGGCACATACTGTACCTTGTGATGACATGGGAGAACAAGGCCTTTAAGTCTTCATTAATTGTTACCTCTATATTTTTAAAAGGAGCTATTTAGGAAATTCTAGCGTTTGTTACCATAGGAATGAAGCTGTAGGATTCAATAGAAGAACAATTTAAATAGCGCTGCTTAAGTAATTCACATCAGTTTTAATTCTCCGCTCCCTCCAAGCTCCTCTTGGACATAAAGAAAAGAACTTAAAAAGCTCTTTCCCCCTCAGTGCCACTTGATTCTAGCCCAAATGAGGAGGAGGTACCCTGTTATCTATAGCAGGGCTAAGCAATGCCCCTTCCCACCCGCAGAGCTCCGCTCCTTCTTCCTGAGTGAAGCAGCAGCAAAGTGCTCCTTGGCTCAGACAGAGTTCCTCATCTGTTCTTTTCAGCTCATTTAAAGCAATGTTTATGCAACATTCATACAGTAAAAACAGGCAGAATGAAGCATCCAGTCCCCTGGATAAGACTGAGTTGAGCTGGAATGCTTGTATCTGGTAAACTTGCCCAGGAGAAACCCAAGATGATTTATTTACAGCTTAGTGTAATTCTGATCTGACTGCCTTAATAGAGCACTCTTAGTTGCCCTTCTGAGTCGGTTTGCTCCTCTGTGTCTATTTGAAAGTTTTAAGTCTACATTAAATACAAAAGCAGGATGGCTGAGTTGATCAGTTAATTCTGCTGGCCTTCTGCTGACAGCAGGGAGGCAACGAAAAGGAGGAGAACAGTAAACGCTGACACTCGGACTTGCTGTTCCCTGGTTTGTTTTCAGAACCTTTGAACTATGGAAACTTGATAAGAAACAAGAAAGTAGAGAAAAGGTTTATTTTCCTTGGCTTTAACTTCAGGATTCATTCTTTGGGATGCTCTCACTCCTCTGACTTGTGAACAGCATTCTGGTTGGGAACATTGGGTTAGCAGCTCCCTCCCGGGTGAGAGAGTTGGATTAGTCAGAAGGGAGTACTCAGCAGAACCAGGAGCCTTACACCTTATTAAACAGATGTGTAGCATTAATAACAAGATCAGGATGTTGACTGCCTCTCAGTATGGGTAACAACTAAATTGACTTTCGTGGTGCATGAAGGAGAGTTATAATTCTCCATGTGTCCCATCCCAGCACAATACTTCCTTCATCAAAACTGCTCTGATTCACTGATCCAAAGTCCTACTCAGGAACTGGGAAAGGAATTACAGTATGTGTCTGTAACTTCACAGATGCTGTGAAGTGGTGAAGCCGCTTACAGATTAAGGACCGAATGCCTGGCTCTTCCTCAGCAAGCAAAGATGAGCCAAGAAAGCAGGCCAGCAACCATATTTTGGCATGACTATCTGGCAATTACAGTGACCTTATTTATCACCCAGTGTCTCCTTTTCATCAGTCTCCTTTTCATCATACATATCTAGTCTGGTCCAGTGTCCCGTCTTGCATTCTTGCTTCTAGAGTCTGGCTTATCTTTCAGCTGTCTGGCCAAGCCCACGCTAGTAACCTATGGCCACAGGACACTGTCTCTACAATGCATTACAAACTACTGTCAGTGATAGGAAATTACATGGGAACTCTAAAAAAAGACATTAATATAGTAGGATACTTAACCTCCAAACCCAGCTATCTGGAGACTACTTAGTGTCCAGCTCTGCTTTCAACAAAGGTCTAACAGCTTCCATGTTGCTACTGTTGGCTACAACCAAATAGGTACTTTCAGACACCATCACTGCCAGCCCCCCACTCAGTGCTCTGGAATCGGCTGAGTTGTTAAAACTGGATCCTTTTATGGGAACGTACAAGAGAGTTTTTCACAAGCAAGATGGAAATTCTGGGATGCCGTTGCTGCTCTGTAGGGGTGGCTGATAACGCTCCAGAGCTTCCCCGCCCCCTTAAATTCACCTTTGTTGTGCTGCCCACATATTTGTGCCTTCATTTCCACACAGCTTCACATGCGTGGTCACAGTCAAAAAGAGGGGACCTTAGTCATATTTTATGTAATACCTCTCTGCATCTCAGAGGAAAAGAGAAAAAAGAAAAAAGAAAGAGAAAGAGAAAGAGGGACTCTGAAACTAGGATGTTTAATAGATTTGCATTAAAAACAATCTCCCACTCAGTTCCAGGACTATATGAAAACATTTCTAACATAAAATCCTAGTTCAGTGAAATCTATTAAAAAAAAAAAAAAGGATACAACAGATAAAAATGAAAGTTTTTTGTTGATCTTTCGCTGGTGAGGCATTTTAACCTAATTGGCAGCTTTGCATTTTTAAATATAAGCTCTCAGATGACTGGGGTTATCAGAACACAAGTCTTATGAGGAGTGTCTGAGGGAACTGGGATTTAGTCTGGAGAACAGGAGGCTCAGGGGAAACCTCATCGCTCTCTAAAAGGAGGTTGTGGCAAAGTGGGAGTTGGCCTCTACTCCCAGGTAACAGCAACTGGACAAGAGGGAATGGCCTCAAGTTGCACCAGGGGAGGTTCAGGTTGGATATTAGAAACAATTTCTTCTCACAGAGAGTGGTGCTGCATTGGAACAGGCTGCCCAGGGAAGAGGTGGAGTCACCGCCCCTGGAGGTGTTCAAGAAACACACAGATGGATGTTGTATTAAGGGACACGGTTTAGTGGGCAATATTGACGGTAGGTAGACAGTTGAGCTGGATGACCTCAATGCTTTTTTCCAACCTTAATGATTCTGTGATTCTATGATCAGGGTGTGGGGACATTTTTAGTGTTCCAGTTTTCCTGAAAACGTTTCAAGGTTCCCTTGCATTGTTTTGCATCCACCCAAAAGACCACTGAAGGTCTAGGACTAGAGGGAATAGCTTCAAGCTGCGCCAGGGAAGATTCAGGCTGGACATTAGGAAATACTACTTCTCTGAAAGGGTGGTCAAGCACTGGAATGGGCTGCACAGAGAGGTGGTGGAGCCACTGACCCTGGTGGTGTTCAGAGAGCGTTTGGATGTTGTGTTGAGGGATGTGGTTTAGCGAGAACCATTGGTGAAGGGCGAATGGTTGGACTGGATGATCCTGTGGGTCTTTTCCAACCTTGGCGATTCTATGATTCTATTCTATGTTTCTATGAACCACTGAAACCATCAACCAAGTACAAGCTGAATGAAAAGAACAACTAAAGTTACTTGTAAAACTTGGGAGGGAGCAGCAAAATACAGCAGCAGATTTATTAAAGCATTTCCAGCTCATAAAGTATGTGGGAACAAGGTGTGGCAGGGGTGAGGGAAACCGGAGAGAAGGCACGGTTTGAACGTATCCCAGTGTATTAACAGCGTTCCCTCAGGTATTTTATTCAAACAGGTAGAATTTAATCTGTGCTGGCTTTGTGTAAGTGGTGTAATCTCTAATGACCTCTCCCTCACATACGCCTTTTTTCCTGAAGGCTGACAGAACTCCTTCACTGATAGCGCTCTGCTAAAAGACCTTCGGGGTAAACATACTTTCATAAACTGCTTCCCAAGGTAACTAAACCGTAATAGCAGCTTGTGGCACACAGCCTCGACACTTGCAACATAAAAGTGACCTTGGGGAAATGGAGCTGGCTGACAGCAGTTGGGAGTCAGCCTAATGCTCTTAAAAGTAGGTCCTACTCCTGGCTTCTCTCATGCAGGTTTCTCTAATATAAGCAACACCTTACAATTCTGAAGCTGGCACAGGATCATGAGGGGCCTGAATCTTCCTATTTCTTCATCCTTGTGGTGCAAGGACACGTGAGAGTGGTCCTTGAGCTGCCAAGTTAATGCAACACCATCGAACTGCCTGAGGAAGCGTGCAACCCTAGCACTGCGCTCATTTATCTCACCGAGGGAAAGGCTGTCTACACAAAAGGATTTCTAACATTTATGCCTCCCCCTTGTGTTTCTACAACATGAACTCTCCAGGCTTCGCTTCTGTCTCAAAAGGTCTCTCTCAAAGCAAACTTAACACACCACATTTCTTCATTTCCTGGTAAATATGTAAATCCAAGAGAATGCTGAAAATAAAGATCCTTTGAGGTGCCGAACTGAAAATGCTCCACTGATATCAACACAAATTACAGCAATAAACAACTATTGGAAGCCATCTGACACTTAGCAGAGAATCTGATCTTGGAAAGGCTGCAATATAAATTATGTAAATAAAAACCATAATACAAATAGCTTAACCTAGCACAGGTTCTGAAGGGATAATAACTTGAATAATACTAATTCCCTCCGTTCCCCTGGAAAAGAGGAATCCTGCCACCATGAGAAGCAGGATGAAGTCGGGGTGTTAAGTTTTCGGTTTTCTATCTTAAAGCAATAAAAGTACTTTAATCATGGAGAACCCGGAGACAGCAGTGTGGAAAGCAAGGAAGAGAAGCCCTGGCCTTATCCTGCCCTCTCTGACAAGACTAAGTTCACAGCTGTCCTCTTGCACAAAGAGTTTGCACGGTGCCGTGCAGAGGGAGCAAGAAGTTACCTGCTGACAAGCAGAAGTAAAAGCAGACGGCAGACGTACCTGATTTGCCCACGCCGGCTCGACCAAAGATCGCCAGCTTCACTTCTGCACTCTTAGCCATGCTGGAGGAACGGAGCGTCAACAAATTCACTTGATGATCAAAACTGATGCAGAAGCAGCGTTCCCGGGTCCTGTCTTCGGCTTCACCGTGTCATCGTGACGTCAGTGCAGAGCCTGGGGATGAACACCACGAGGATGGAGCCTGCAAGGAGCCGGGCGCTTCCTCACCACTCCCCCGTGTGATTTATAAGTCATGCCAACGGTGCCGCGCTCCAGCCTTAAGCACTGCAGCAACACCGCTGACACATTTGGCACCCCTGAGTAAAACCTACCTTAAGCTTTCCAGCTCTTCCAGCTCCGGCTGTTTGTTTCATGCTGGCACTGTAACGCTGACAAAGATACCTATTCAACCCCAAGTACCCACCGCAGGGCTCCAGGTAGTGCTCCTTACTCTTTGCCTCTGCGGGCTGCAGTTGTTTGTACCTGCCCTAACTCTGATAACTTAGTGCCTTATTTAAAAGCTACCGCCATTCACTAGCAATGCCTGCGGACAGCTGATCAGTCCTGGAGCCCTCAAATTCCAGAAAGGTTTCGATTACTCAGCAGCAGTTGTTTAAAACCTCTGAGCACTCCTACCTTGCCCCTTCTCCTAAACAAATCCGCACCCGGTGCTCCGTCTTTGTGCTGCCTCAGCTCACACGCGCACGTTCGGCAAAGCAACGGGGTTCGAGAGGGGATGCCAGATACCTGGCAGCACGCTTCCAGCAGGCCCCATGGGAACCAATGGCTTTGCTGCGTGACCTTGAGGAAGTCACCTGCTCCTTCCTCGCCGCCTTCATTCCTCAGAGCGGGGCAGTAACGCACTTAACGCTGCCTGTCCTTGCAAAGCGCACTCGGACATCGTGCGAAAGACGGCCACGGCGACCCTCAGCCCCGAGCAAAACCTCGAGCGCTCGGGCTGCCTTTGCAGCCGCGGAGAACTTAACCGTTACGAAGGTTGGTCGCTGCGCTACAATGCCCACCTTAGCTGTTAATTCTTACAGCGGCAAAGCAAACTCTCGCTTACTATTATCTGCTCCGAAGCAAGGCACAGCCGATCGCCCGTCACCCACCGGGGCGGTGGCAGAGGGACACGGGGCTCTTTCTCCCCCGAGCGCTCCCGCTCACCGCTCCGGGACCCGCAGCTGCCGGGCTGCGCTGCGGCACGTCTCCCCGCGTCCCGCCGGCGGCTGTAGCGGCTATCCGATCACGCACCGCTTCACCACCTCCCGCCTGAGACTCCGGGGTGCTCCGCTCCCCGCCGGGGTACCAGCAGGTGCTGCCCAGCCCGGCTCCGCCGTTCCCCAGTTCCGCGCGCCCCACGCCGCGGCCGCCCACTCGGCGCTCACCTCCTCGCGGTGCCGGGCTGCGCCGTGGCGCTC